>PVJX010008875.1:0-63410 GCA_004027295.1 Dolichotis patagonum
TAGATACTGTTGATGGCCAGTTGACTTAATGTAAAGTACTGTGTTGCCTATTTTGTCCTGTTCTGATCTGCTCTGTACTGCCCCCTTTTGTTTTATTGTCTTTCAAATAAAAAAAAAAAATAGGACTGGCATGTAGCTCAGTGCAGAGGCCTTGGGTTCAATCCAGTTTTGCCAAAACAAAACAAAAAAGGAAATAAAACTAGTTATTTGTATAGCTAATAATTAAATTGAATTTAAATTTAATTATATTTAAAGAGACTTTTAAAATATTGGGTTTATCATTATTTTTTGCTGGTATATATTTCCTCAGGGTTTGTTTTTCTTTTTGCTTAAAAGTATCCTTTAGCAATCTTCTTAATGAGTTTCTTTGGGATATAAATGATCTTAGTCTTCATGCGTTTTTTATTTTGCTCTGTCTGGAATGACTAAGCACCCTAAAGACTTTAACTTCTTGTTTCTGTTGTTACTGATGAGAAGCTGGCTGTCAGTTTATTGTCATTCTCTGGTGGGTTTTTTGTTTCTGGTAGCTTTTAAGAACATTTCTTCATTTTTCATATTTTAGCTTCACTCTGATGTGACTAGATGTGCACCTATCTTTATTTCACTGCTAGAACCAACGTTCTTATCATGTGAAAATCTCCCTTTGATTTTGTTCTGAGTTACCTTTCTTCAGTGATTGCTTCTTTTTCTGTTCTTATCTTTTGTCTTTTGGAACTCCTAGTAGATAGACTGTGTACCTGCTTAATCTGTCTTTTATTTCCCTTACTTGCTTTATAAAAAATATATTTCTTTGTCTTTTTCTAAAATTGTATATTGGGTAAATTTACTAGGATTATGCTTGAATTCACCAATTAGGCATTTAATCATCATGTCCAGTTGAGTGTTTACTTAAGAAGAAAGATCTATAAAATCTGTTAAGTCCAACCCAGCCTAGTCCAGTGTCTTTCATATAGAAATTGTGGAGTAGATATTTGGTGGTTAAATTGAAAATAGCTTACACATTTGACCATTTCATTATTTACAGATGTACAATTTGTCAAAAGACAAATACTGCATTTTTACATACAAAAGATACATTGCAAATTTGAAACTTAACTTTTAAAATAACACGGCAATATTCTGTCAAAACCAACAAATTTAAAATTCTTTCACAAAATTAGAATGTTTCTGTTGGGAACTGGCTTTGCAGGAATCTATGATTGTTCTCCTTTGGAAAAAATATTTGGGCTCTTTTGGCAGAATCCTTAGATTATGGACTTCAAACTAGGCCCATGTTTTGGATTGCTTTTGTATTTGATAAATTTAATTCTTCTGAATATTGTAACTTCATGGCATTGGAACTGTGGTGTCACACAAAGATAAAAATGTCTGTTTTGCTCCCAGCACTGTTTACTGGTGCTCAGCATTTTGTGTTGTATAAGGCAGCACATAGAAAGATGGGGGTCATAGAAAGATGGAGGTAGACTGCTTTGTAAGGAAGTTATGTTCTTTTTTTTTTTTTTTAAGAAAAGGGTACTTTTAAAAGTTTCCCTTTATATACCTACCAGATGAGAATTGAGATCCCTCAATTTCTTCTAGTCACAACCTGACATGTATTTATTAGCTTAGGATTCACAATGTACATAAGGAAAGATGCTAGAATCCTTTAAACATGTAAGGATGTTGGGTCACCTGACACAACCAGTTAAACCAGTAAGACCCTATAAAATGGTCATAGCTCGTGCAGTGTAATGATCAGACAGTGTGACAGCTGATTTGTATCACAGCTTCCAAGGATGAGCCTACATCTCGACAACATCGTGTCTTCCCTACAGAGAAGTGGGACACTTATCAATTCTTTGATTGCAGGTTTGACTATTGGTGGACAAAAACTGTTCTCCGCTTATACATTCAGATGTCCCTGTCAGGTTGGGAGAAATTTTTATTATGGTTCAGCTTTTCTTGTTGTCCCTGCCTTGATCCTCCTGGTTGCTGGCTATTCTCTGAGAGGCCAAATGTGGACATTTGCCAGTGACTACTGCTGTAGCTGTAGCCTTCCACGACGGACAGTCAGCGCTCTGGAGCGCAGACTGGCTTGCCTTAGATTCTTCAGCATCACTGGGAGGGCCCTTGTTGCTCCACTGACCTGGCTGGCAGTGACCCTGCTGAAAGGTACCTACTATGAATGTGCAGCAAGTGAGTTTGCGTCTGTGGACCATTACCCAGTGTTTGATAATGTCACTGCCAGCAAACGAGAAGAACTGCTAGCTGGATTCCCATGTGACAGGCCATCGGCTTCTTCTGACCTGATCCTAGTGCGACAGGATATAGCTCTTCTACACAGGTACCAGTCACAAGTAAGTGCACTGCTTTTCCTGTCATACTATATACATAGTTACTGCAATCACTGGAAACATTTCGTATTTCTGCTGCTTCTCATATGCCTGATCACAGAACACAAGCCAGATGCCACTCATCCAAATGAGTCCTATTGAGCAGTTATACATAGTTAGGATATTGGGCTCTAGGGTTATCCCACCTGGGTTTCAGCCTTGCTTTGCCATTTATTAATCTGAAGAACTTGCATATGTTACAGAAGAGGCAGCTTTCCTTCGTCAGCTGTAAAGTGGGAATATTAACAGGATACACTGCACAGGTTTCTTGTAAGGAATAAATGAGCTAAGGCATCTAAAATTCTCAGTAATGTAACCAGAATCTAGGGTGAAATAATGAATTTTAGATACTGTTATGAATATTAATACTATATTCCCAAACCCAGCTTTCTGTATATATATCCTAAGTAAACATTCTTACATGTTAAAATCTCATCTGAAATGGCAGGAAGCTTGATTATTATTTAAAAGTCTCCAAAGATGTTTCTAAATTTAGTGTTCATGGCAGAATTGTGCCAGAGGGTAAATGGATAGAAACCCAAGCCTACTACATTTAGAGGTCAAATTTTAGAAGTGCAATTCTTATATTTTGTCAGGAAAGAAAAAGCCTGATTTTTTTCAAACCATTGCAATATACTAGGAGCCTGTTTTCAAAAACTATTTACTGTAAATACACAAATGTTTTTTGACCTGCAGCCTTTCCATTATGAAACTTTAGGAATGTTAATGTTATTTAGTTGAAAAAAAATCACAGTCAAGACAGAGAATATCAATATTGCAATCTGACCCTAAAGCTCAGGTAGAGAAGCTATGTGAAGATCTGTGAAAAGTCTAAAAAAAAAATCAATGGTACTATAACTTTCAAAAATGTTCTTGCTTAAGAAAAACTAAAATGTAACACAACGATAAGATTCTCTTTAAGGTAAAAATATTACGTCATTAAATGGATACACAGATTTCTGTGAAAAGTTAGTTTAACAGTTCAGTGGAATTTTTGGTTTTGTAATAACAAAACCCATGTATCATATATAGAACTGTGTAAATATTTCATATCTTAACTCTAATTTTCACAATTGAGAAAAAGGTTATTAACCCCATTTTACACATGAGTAAACCAAAGCTCAAAGAGTGTGTGACTTGCAGAAATTCATGCAGCTCATAAATGCAATTATGATACCCAAAGCCACCGTACTCCCATTTCACCAGGCTGCCTTCTGCAGCTACTTTGAACTGTGGTATTATTTGAAGAATAAACAGTGCTTTTCAGTTGAATTTTTTTTGGTTGATAACAAGCTCTGGATATTAATTTCACTCAGTTCAATCTACCTTCTTTGGATGTGTGCTAGGTGGGTAGAAAATCATTCCAAATGCAAATTAGACTATCATCTCTCTTTCCCCCTCATAAATTCTTTCAATGATTTCCTCCCATCGTAGCACATATCCAAATCCCTTGGCATGACATACGACATCTGATCCTTCATCCCTTTTTCCTGACTCTTATCAACCTTTCAGTTTTCCCAATCTTCATGTGTTATTTTCCTACTTTTTCCTTTACTGGAACTCTCCTGCACTTCTTCAGTTTGGTGAGCTTCTTTTTTAATAATTACGTTTTAGAAAGCATCATCTGTTGGAAGTGTCCCTGATTCTTATCTCCCTTCCATGATTATTGCCCTCTCCTTTGCTGATTCTCACCTTCCTTCCAATCCACTTCTCTTCCATTGTGTTTCCTCGGTGCTGTGTTTACTAAGATCTGAAACTACTGCACTCTACTATCCTTTTTTCACTTTCTCATTTCCCATTGCAAGTTTAAAGAACACACAGAGGATAAATCCCCATCTTCCTTTTGTTATCAAACATCATGTGCTACATATAGTGGTTGTCCACCTGGAGCTCAACGTATGGTAATGAATTAATGGCTATCTGAAGTGTTTTTTCTCTGCTGTGCTGCCCTCTATAAAGCTACATTAATACACATAGTACTTAGTTCTTAGAGTGCAACCGTCTCTCTGCACATGCGTGCGATGCCAGGCCAAGGTGCAGAGAGGCCTTTCCTGCCTGGGCTGTGGCTATACACTGCTGGCTTCCTGAAATGTGTGACTTGTCTTCTTCACTTTATATAACAGTTGCTAAATGTTTACAAAAGAGCAATAAAAGGCAGAAAAGGATTCTAAGACTAGAAGTTATTTATGTCAGTCTTTAAAGGCAGGCACTAAATAGTCTCAGACAAAAACTAGTTTATTTTGGATGGGAAACAGTTACTGTAAGGCAGAGACTGAACTACCAACAATACATTTAGAGACACCAGTCTGTTCACTGACTTCCTGGATTATAAGACATAAGGGGGAAGAGCAATGCACGAAGAAATATCAGTGCATACTTGTTAGCCTGTCACTGAAGACATCTTTGGAGGCTACCATTATATGCTATCACACCATCATTTTCATCACCATCATTTATCAAGTATTTAGTAAGCTCCCAAAGAATGTGTGGATCTGTAACTTAAGGTTAAAAGGTTGAGCTATAAGCAAACAATAATGTTTATATATCTTATATAAGGTTAAGTCGTGGGCTAGCGCATCTATCACTTCAAGAGCAGTGCTCAGAATCCTTTCTACATTAATTGGTCAAATTCCTTTGTAATCCAAAAAACAAAAAAATCAAGTTAAACTGGCCTGACCTTTCCTTTCATCAGGTCTACTTCTGCATCAAATGATCAGCTTTTTATTTTTAACGCGCGTAAGTCTGGAAACACAAGTTTTTATGTTTTATCCCCACCTTTCCATTGCATTCTGTATTTTGACACAAGGTCTTGCTAAGCTGCTACATGGACAAGGCCAGGGTTACAAACTTTCTGTCTCAGCTTCCCAGAGCACTGGGTGGATAAGCGTGCTCTACCATGCAAGGTGAAGACAGCTTTTACTCACATTTTAGCTCTCAGTTTCGTAGGAATCCCTTGACTATTTGATGCATCGATTATTTCTGTTTTTCTTTCTAATAATGATATGAAGATGCTGGGTTGGATATTGATCGTCTTGGCGACCACTGTCATCTTGGTGTCCTGCTGTCTGGCAAGGTGCTGCTCCCCCTTCACCTCTCTGCAGCATCATTACTGGACGCGCCACCTAGAAAACGAGAGAGAGCTCTTCGAACAAGCAGCCGAGGAGCACTCCCGGCTCCTCACCCGGCAGCGCATAAAGAAGCTATTTGGCTTGGTTCCTGGGAGCGAAGACCTCGAGCAGATCCGCATCCCTTCGTGTCAGGACTGGTGGGAGATCTCAGTGCCCGGCCTCCTGTGCATGGGTGAGGACACAAAAGGTCTCTATCGCTCCCTTGGAGGCAGGGGGGGTGAAGACCACGAGGAAGACAAAGTAGGAGATATTGAACTAAAACCTTGATAACATCACCTTTCACAGTTCAAGCTGCTTACCAGGTACTCGATACAATGGCGGAGTCTTTTTTTTTTTTTGGTACCGGGGATCGAACTCACGACCTTACGCTTGCCAGGCAGGCGCTTAAGCCACTGAGCTAAATCCCCAGCCACAATGGCGGAGTCTTAAGGAAATTTCTAGATTTTTTTTCTATTTTTGATATTTGTTTGAAGAAGCCTATCTGAATCATTAATGCCATAGTCAATTAATCTGACAGTTATGCCAGTCTACCTTTTGAAATTTCATTGATGGTGTGGCAATGCCTATAGTGTTTATATTAGTCTAATAATAATAATAATAATTAAAAAAAAACCCAAACCTTTGCTAGCTACTCCTTGGACTTGTGATTTCTTTGAGTTTGTCATATATGCTAGATATTTAAGTCTTCTAATGTCTAATATATGCTAGCATCTAAAATATATGAAAAACTCAAAAAGTTGAACTCAAAAGAAAAGATTCAATGAAACAGTGAGCAATCAAAATGGACAGACACTTCTCACATATGGCCAATAAGTACATGAAACAATGTTCAGTATTTCTGGCCATTAGAGAAATGCAAATCAAAACAACACTGAGATTCCTTGTTACATGACTGGCTATCATCAAGAACTCAAAAACCAACAAATCTTGGTAAGGCTAGAGGGAAAAGGAACCCTGTCTTAGTTGCTTTCCTCACTGCTGAAACATAGCACCCGACACACAAAGTTAGAGGAGGAAAGGTTTACTTAGCTCACAGTTTTGCAGTTTCTGGTTCATAGCTGGCTGGCTTCAAGGCAGGGTGGTACATGGCAGAGGGGCAACAGTTCATGGCAGAGAGAAGGCAGCAAAGCAACAAGAGAGGGAGACAAACCTCTTTCTGTCCCTCATATTGCATCCAGCCTACCAGGATTAAGGTGGCGCCAAACCGGTTAGCGGACAGATTTACTAATCACACAGTCTTAATTCCAGCACCACACACTCTAGATTCAACCACCTCTGAAAAAGCCCCACCCATGACTGAAAGAGGTGTTAGGGATACACTTAGATAACAGAACCCTTCTACAATGTAAACTAGTACAACCACTATAAAACTCTGTATGAAGATGCCTTAAAAAACTAACACTAGAAATTGCATTTGATCCAGCTACATCTTTTGTGATATCTTCCTGAAAAAGTTAGACACCATGTAACAATGACACATGCATACTCAAATTTATATATCACCACTGTTCATAATAGCTAACAAATAACTGGATAAATAAAATCTGCATATATACACAACGGAGTACTACTCAGTTGTAAAGAAAGATAAATTTGAGTCATCCATAGGAAAATGAATGAGACTTTAGACCCTAATTTTAAGTAAAGCAGATGAAGGTTAAATATCACAGTTACTCTTCTAAAAGAAGCCCAAAGCACAAATAATTTAAAGAGCACAAAATAAGAGATAGATAAATGATAGGAATCAGGGAGATAGACTTTGTGGACATCAGAAGATCTTATAGGATGGGAGGAGTGGAAAGGATGGAGGGGGAAAGTGGAAATAAAAATTATTTAAGATGTGGTATACACATGTATCAATTCCCAAGATGTAATTATTAGCTATCACATAAATATAAAGAAAAAATGAGATTTTTTTCTTCTTAGCTTGCATCTTAGTTCTGTTACTTAATAGCTGTGTGTGAAAACTATTATTTAATAAAATAAGTGCGAATAAATGTCACTTCTCTTCCTTGAATTCCATGCCATCATTAGTTTCTCACCCCTTTATTTTTGGTTTTCTCTAACTTTATATAATATCCAGGAAAGTTTCATCATCTTCTCCTCTTTAAGCCTGAATGTCTGACATCTTGGGAATCAGGATACAATGCACTTTCTAACCCACTGACGCATGAGGCAGGTGTTGTCATCCAGCCATAATCAAGAGGAAATGATGCACTGTTGCTCTGTCATCCGTACCCTAAGTATTACTCACAGCAACTCCAACCTAAGAGAGCTTTCATGGCTAGTATATATAAAATCTATTCGAGAAAGCTTCCCCTCTGTGCTCCACTATGTGCATTTTCTCTATTAAACTGTACCTTTGGCCTTAAGGTACAATTGTATGGGGAACTAGGACTGAAGCTTATATCTGTACATCTATGACTGGAATCCCAAAGGTGGTAACAGCTGCTTGACTTCCATGGTCTAGCTGAGCTAAATGCGCTCTATTATTTGATAATTTTTAAATATACCTAGATTATTTCTAATACATAGTTTGTCTCATGCCTGATTTTTGCCATTTCATTTGAGGAACTAGCTCGCTGGCCAAAACGTACAATCTGAGGGCTTTTATTCATTTTTAAGCAAAAACTATGTTTTTGTTTTTGTTTTCACTACCAATAGGCCAATGGCCAAAGGTCGACTTGACTTTCAAGATTCACTTTCAAGGAGACCAAATAACTTGATTATCCAATATGTATGCTACCAATTTCCTGATTTTTTTGCACAATTACTAAAGATTCTAATATGAATCAAATTCTGAGTCTTTTAATAAGCAGACAATAAAAAATATTTTTAGGATTTTTTCTCCCCCATAAGAGATTGCTTAGAGTAGGTCAGGAGACTTGTGTTTCCCTCATTATTACTTATTAGTTCTTTAACTGTGCGTGGACCAGTTCATCTCTCTGGGTATTACTGTTTCATATACAAAATAAGGATAACTATAATCTATCTTCTGGAAGGCAAGAAAGGAAATTAAATGAATTCTTGAGATCCCTTCTAACTGTTGAGATCTTTATGTTTACAGGTGAATACCTCAATTCCGGCATCACAGTAGACCCAGTTGCTTTTTCTGGAAGAAAGTATCACTGTTTGATTTTGAACTTTCTTTAAAAGCTATTCACTTGCATTCTGCTTTTTAAAGAATGTTAATATACTAATGTTTTTCAAATGGATAGGAAAAGCTGTCAACTAACTATCGATGGGCTGATACAAACTTACAAGAGGGTGTTAGAAACAAAATAGAAGTGTAGCTATGGAAGGCACCTATGGCTCTAGTTTCCTTTGACACATGAGCTGGTAAACATGAAGTCTTACCCATTTGTTCTCAAAGTTTTCCTCCAGCTCTAAAATTCTATGGCTCTCTCTACATGAGGGTTTTTGGAATTCTTTTGTGCTGGGACTTATTAGTTAAATGAACTCTTTATGTCATGCTCATAGGTAGTTTATTAGTTTTCACAAACTGTATTGTAGTAAAGACTCAATAAGAGTTTTAATTAGCAGCAAAATCAAAGAATGTATAAAGCTATAGCATTACATCATCAGAAGGAAGCTATTACCAGGGAACTTTGTCTCTGCTGACTTTTGAAGCCTTGTCTACATCAAACCCTTTCTATGACATATGAGGTTTATACTTTGAGATAGTTAATCACGACATTCCAGCATAGCTTTCTGGAAAAGGAGTATAAATTCTTTGGTTCTTCTACATAGCTTCAAAGTGTTTGATGGGGGCAGTATGCATCTTTGGGATCTCGTATATTATGCATTTCAAATGAAATAAATTTAATTCTGTATGTTTTTGTCTATTCTTTTGTTCCATTGCCAATTAAACTCTTTCATTAAAGTCACAGTACTCACCCTTTTATGCTCACTAGGATTTATATAATTATAAAATATATCATTAAAATTAATTATGTGCTAATACTACCTTATATTTTTGCTGTCAAGTTACCACATCAAATTCTGTAGCTTGACAGAGGCTTGCTGACTTCTTTCTCTCTCTCTCTCTTTTTTTTTTTTGGTATCGGGGATGGAACTCACCACCTCACACTTGCCAGGTAGGCGCTTATGAGGCTGAACTAAATCCCTAGCCCAACTTGCTGACTTCTTAACTTCAATTTTTTCATCTGCTGTACTCCCCCACTACCATCTAAGTTGCTTCCTTCATATATGCTTAACTCAAGATTTCTTTCTATTTTCCAAACCTGAATTGGACACAGCTACATGTCACCCTAGTCGCTTTTCTGTCTCCAGTTCTTAACTCCACTTCTAAAAAAAAATCAGATTCGTAACTGTAATACACAATAGTATGCTTTTAAAACTGTTTTTCTTGCATTTTGTTTGCACATAAAGGAAAAGCATACGAACCCTAAAATTCTTAAGTACCAAAGTCAAAGGCTTTAGGAATATAAGACTAGGAAGGTTTTTACCATCTCAAAAATAAGAGGCATCTCAAAAATAATAATGAGATACAGTTTTAGCTCCAAAATAAATCTATCAAAATTTAACTCTGTTAATAAAGAACAGATATCGGCAGGCTGAAGAGAGCAACACAACTGCCTCTATCACGCAGAGGCACGAATCTGTAAATATGCTTCCCGGAAAAACACAATGGGTAGGCTTTCCAGGGAGGGAAACTGCACTATTCTCCCCTGAATTATTTTTTTGCACTAAGCATTCATTTCAGCACACCAGAACGCCAGGAAGAAAATGGATTTCAAACGTGGTTTCCTCTGCTGCCACCCAGTGGGCTACACTTGTGCATGCAGACATTTGCAGAGGTGACCTCAATCCAGTTGTTAACATCTGTAATACAAAGATCTGAAATCGCAAATGGTCCAAAATCCAAAACTTTTCGAGTATCAACATGATGGGTAGGGATACTCAAGCTGTACGATCTATGCAAACATCCCTAAATCTAAAAAACACATCCCAAACACTTTTGGCATCAAATATTTTGAATAAGGTGTATCAGCTGGGAGGGGTGAAAATAATTGTGGTGCTGACTATATGCGAACTACTTTAAGCAAAGTATTCTATTTATCAGTTAGAAAATAACTTGCTGAATTGACATTAAGTCCCTTCTAACTCTAATACAGTGCATGTGATTTTTGTAAACTCCTGTTCAAATAAAATGTTTTATTTATTTTACTAGATAAATGGTTAATCACAAGTCATCAACCCAAGCCTACTTCCAATAAAGTATGATCTCCTATTTTATCAGTGAGGTAACTGAGATACAGAGATATCAAGCAATGGATCAAAGATCATGTATCTCCGAGTAAGCAGAGTCCAGTCCCAGCAGCCTGTCTTCTGCACCTGTACCCCACAGCACAGCGCTAGAGTATGGTGAGACAGCTTATTGATGTCCAGCGCCCTACAGCTGCTGGGAGGACTCTCCTCATAGTGTACCAATGGAGAGCTGGACCACCCTGAGCTCTGATACCAAGGTGCATTGTGCACACGCGTCCCTGTGTTCCTACCTCACCTGCACACACAAGGCTCACTTTAAAGGCACTGTTCTCACCAAGTCCTCTCTCACGGGGGCACAACTGTGGACTCAGGCATAAAGCCAGTAGGACTGACTCTTAGCCTCCAGTTCACCACTCTATGCTCTTTTCCTAATGCAGGGCCTGGGCAGGATAACATTGACATCTTCTGATTTGTTTTTAGTAGTTCATAGTTACGGTCAAAATGATCAGGAAAAGCCTCTTCTTATTTTATGGTCTTATACAAGTTAGGCTCTCTGGGACTTCTCTGAAATTTTCTTTTACATGAAACAGGTGAAGTGATTAAATTGTGGGATGGGTGATTGGAATAGTGAGTCACAAACCTCTTTGCGGAGCCATTCTGGTAAAAGTTATTTTCACACAGACATAAGCCCACATAACTCGGTTTTCAATACTGACATTATGGCTCCTCAAAGATGCCCACATACTAGTCCCTGAAATTTGTGAAAGTTACTTTATAAGGAAAATAAACAAGACTACAGATGTGATCAAGGTGAGGATTTTGAGATATTATCCTAATGCAATCACAAGGTGGACTCAGTATAATCTCAAGTGTCTTTAAGGAGATTCTCAGGAAGTCTGTCAAGAGAAGTCAAAGTGGGCTGGGGATTTAGCTCACTGGTATAAGTGTGTGCCTTGCAAGAGCATGGTCATGAGTTCAATTCCTGGTACTGACTAAAAAAAGAGAAGTCAAAGTGACAACAGAAGCGTTCAGAGTACAGTCTGAGGGAGATTCCATTAACTACTGCTGGCTTTGAAGGTAGAGTAGGTCATGAACTAAGAAATGTGGGCAAAGGCAGAGCAATGGGCTCTCCGCTTGGCACCTTGGTGCTAGCTCATCTTGACCCACATCAGAATGTTAAGAACTGTATGCGTACAGTAGAGACAGGAAACTGGAATCCTGCCAGTGTGTTCCAGGAGCTTACAAATCCACAAGCCTGTAGCTAAATGACATGCTCTGAAGTAAGACCTCTTCAAAGTAATTTTCAAACCTTGAAGAACCAAAACATCCTAAGATTCAGTATGTGCTGATGTTCTGCCCTAGCAAAACTTTCACTCCTGGAAAATAAGTATCTGTATGATACAAATAAATATAATGTGTTCCAATATTATAAGGTATTCTAACATATAGAAAGAACAGCAGAAAAATCTTTATTTGGATTTATAGATGTTTACTCTTAAATCTACACACTTAACATTTTTTTCCGCAGTTGCCAAGTTAATGGCATTAGTAGAACTGTATACTATAAATTATTGTATAATGTAGATGTTTGCCAGTAGTTGAAATATGGGAAAGCGGAAGCCAAAGCAAAGAAAAAAATATAATTTAAAAAAAGGAATCTGGATATTATACATAGGGTGCTTTATAGGTTCAATAAATTTCAAATATCAAGGGTAGCTGGCCGATTATGGATAAGTCTATTCTGGCCACTCTTTCATGTCTTTGTAACTGTAATTTGAGAAAACCACCACAAATACAAATTTTCTGTTCAGTAATGATTTAAAAGATCCTGTGGGATCCTATGAGAAAGGTTATAGTTGGTAAGGATGGTAGAACCAAAACAAATCCAAGGCAGAGCTAAAATACTAGGCGCATTTTGAGCTCCTCTTTGAAATGGACTGGAAACCACTGGGGTGGGCACCAGAGCAGGTGTGCACACCTTCCCTGGGCATCTCCGGTTCTCACCACAGGTGTCAGTCCCACCTGTAACTCAGTGCCACACTGTGGGCTGCGAGGGCCGTGCCAGCAGGCTGCACTTCTCTGACCCAGCAGCCCAAAGGGATTTTAACTGGTCTTTCAGATCAAGTCAGTCCTCGCTAACCTCTGGTCAATGTCCTGCTGCTGTGTTTTTTGTAGACCAAGGATACTCACAGGCATCCTCACTGTTCTCCCACCCTTGGACCTGGGAAGAAGGCAAGGTACAGCCCATACTAAAAGTGATCCTATTTTGATGATGCAGAGTTCACATCCTAAAGAAACCAAGACAAGACAAGGCTGGAACCTAAGTGATACACTGAGCTGACTAACCACAAATGATCATTCACATTGTACTGTGTATTTAAGGTTAGACTTGGATTTGTGGAAACAAAACACATCTATTTGACTAAGTCATTGGAAGCCAGTATATGGGAGCACTGTCATGGGTCATGGACCTTAGAACAATAAGATCAATATTACATAAATGATACTAGGATAATGCAGAGGTAAGAATTTTACAGCTAAAGGACAAAGAGCCATGCAATTTTTATTTTAAAACTAGATGAAATATATAAAATTAGGACCAGTATATTTGAAAATAAGCTCTTCAACCTAAGCAGAAAGAGATGCTACATGAACACTTTGGAGAATCCTTTCACAGTGATAAAAAATAAATGTATATGTACCTAATATATATTATTATCTATTCTAAATTGCCACCACGAAGTCCACTATACCTTACATAGGTCTATTAATATATTTAAAAATATATTTTTATATAATTAACTAAAATTGTTTAAATAGACAGAGACCCTGTTACCAAATCAGGCCACTTTGTCCTGCTGCACAATATAACAATAAAGGGATGAGTTTTGCAAAGAAGAGTTTATGTAGCACATGTAGAATACAGGAAACCCAAGTCTCAAATTTGTCAGATCTGAAGGATAGGGTTCAGGGAAATTTACGGGATGAAGAAATAGGATGGTTTTCTAAGGTGTGGGGAAAGTGACTAGAGGGGGAGTAACTGTTGACCTGTACATGTACGGTGGCTCTTTATTGAATGCATGTTCAAAAAAGGGTGGTGTTGGTAGAATACAAGGGTGGCACTTTTGGCCTCCTGATGTCAAAAGTCAACCATCATTGGACACTCGTGCAAGTAAACGTTCATGGTTGAGCAAAGTCAGTTAATTCAACAAAAGTGGCCTTCAATTCCCTGAAAAGTAGCTCAGGCAACTATTATCATCATGGTCCACACATCAGAGTTGCTATCTGTAGCACAGCTGGGGGTGACTAATAATAGGTCAGTTGAGTGACCTCCAAAATTAGTGATGTTTAAGTCAACCAAAAGCAGGTGAAGCTAGAGGACTGACTCAGATTATCTTTCTCCTGACCCCTTTCCCCAAAATACCTTAGGCGCAACCCTGACTCAATCCTTTACTTTTTTCTCACAGGAAGCCAAATAATTGAGGATTTAGAACTTGCTTTTCCATTTTAACTCTCAAGCTCATTTTCCTCCCATAAATTTATCTGTATTGCACTTCAATATGTTTTTCTGTATCCCTTTGCTCCTGTTTTTCTCCTCCCCACCCAGCCCTTTTCAAATCCAAAGATGTGTGTGTGTGTGTGTGTGTGACAGAGACAGAAACAGAAAGGAGGAAGAAGTAAAATATCAAAGAGATGAAAAATGACCCAAATAGTCACTTACAGTTGGAGGAAAGGAACATGCACTAATTTCATTTCTTGTCTGTTCACATAGCACTGTGTTCTTATATGGAAGGTCACACTGGAAGTACAGCTCATTTAAAGCCATTCTTTATTTGTTGTTGCTATTATTTAGGTGCCCACCTATTAGAGGAATTAAGAATATTAGCATGACGTTGTAAAGTAGTGACTCGGGCCACATATACTCTATTAGCTAAGACACCTTGGGTCAGAGAAGTTAAGGGCTACTTTGAAATCTGGTTCCCAAAACAGGCTTCAATATACGCAAGACTTTGAGGAATTATAGGCTTTTACATCTGGAAAAGAATCTTAGAAATTATTCATCAAAGTCTTCATTTTATAAATGGGGAAGCTGAGACTGACCCAAAGAGGTTGTATCTTACCCAAATTCATAAGGTAAATTAATTGTAGAGAAGACGCATAACCTATTTTTATAACCTGTGATCCAGTGTTTTTATAACCATACCATGTTACCACTCCATTGGGTCCATTCGAATATATTGTGAGTGCCTACTGTGTTTTAGATACTGCTGTATCCGCTAAAGTACAGCAGTGAAAAAGGATCCCTGACTTTGAGGAAAGATTAGGAAGTGACTCCAGTGGTTAGAGGAGGAACAGCATCCCAGGGGAACCAGATTTTCAAATCTGCCGATAACCAAAACATAGAACTCCCTAAACTAAGGACGCCCAGAAATAAGCATCTGATATTTGCAGGATGATTTCTTGCATTTTGTTTGATTCTCAGTACAGTCTGGGGACTTTTCACGCTTTTTTTCCTTGAGGTTTAAAGGAATGCCCCAAATCAGCCCTAAATATTTAAAACGTGGAGTCACTATCGGTGTGCATGAGTATCTTTGTTATAACATATTCCTCTGCTATACAAAAACAATACTGACCAACTAAAAAAATCATGCCTTTTGGTTCAAGCGACCTAATCGTTTTAAGAAAAGTTCAGAGCCTTTCGCGTCAGCTAGCTTCTCACTTCAAAAGCATTCCCTCTGCTATACACGTGAAATCAGCTTTAACACAGCAAACAAAGCAAATGAAAACAGAAATGTGGGGGCAATCTTAACATGGTGCAGTATTTTCTTACATCTTTCCACATTTAACACTTGATGTAATACAAGAACACAGCCTCCATTATAAACAAAGTAGCTCAATACTCTTCTCGTAATAGTTGCTGCTGCGATGTAGTGCAGTTCTATTCGAGGAGGTGGTATAACCAAATCAAACATTTTTCACGGTTCTACAACTTTGACACTACTGAAGTCTACAACTTCGAAAAGTCACAAAAATTCAACATCACAGAAATCTCGAGGGCTGCGCCCAGCCGCCTCGTTCCACAAATTTAAAAAGAGAGGTGGTCAAAGACCGGAATCTACAGGTCAGACCTCCAGGGCCTCGAGATGTCTGCCCGGGTGCACCGGAGCCTCTGGACCCGGCCCAGCCTCAGAGACTCCGCACCTGTCAACGGTCCTCGCGCTCGCTCCACTCCTGTGGGACGCCATGAAGGGCGGGCTTCCAGGGAGTGAAGAAGTCACCTAAACCCCATCCCCAACAGACACTAGGCTGGACTCCCAGAGCGCCACGGAGGTCACAAACCGGAAACCGGGAGCCGCGACAATTCGCCGATATTTCCCATGCTCAGCCACCCTCGACATCTTCCAGGCCCACGCAAGACACCGGTCTGTGACCCTAACAACACAAGGCGAATGTAGCTGAGGGGCTTCTCCGGGTCCTGCCTCGCAAAGCCCCACAGCCAGCGTTAGGTGTCCTTCGCGAATGCCTGGCCGGCGCCTTCATCGTCCAGCCAATCCCTAGCGGGCGTGGGACAGGCGGCTTATCAGCGCTCGCTGGCCAGGCTGAAGGAGTCGAACGCAGAACCAGCGATCAGGCCGAGAGGGGCGCCGGGCCGTGGGTCAGCAGGCTGGGCCTGGCCCGAGGCCTCGGGACTCGGTTGTTGCGCGCTGCCCGAGTGTCGGCGTGATCCATGGGCAGCAGCCAGGGCCGCGATGACAGACTACAGCGAGGAACAGCGAAACGAGCTGGAGGCTCTGGAGTCCATCTACCCTGACTCCTTCACAGGTGACGTTCGCGGCCTCCCGGGCGGGGGGAGAGTGGGCCACGCGCCGCCATGCTCCAGCCCTGCAGGCAGAGCCAGCTTGGCGGCGGCCGCGGCGCCTCGAAACCCGACGATCCGGGCGACTGGGGGCGGAGGAGGACGAGAAGGTCCGGGAGACCGTCGGGCCTGCTGCTGTGTCTGTGACCAGCGGCGGCCACATGCGAGCCACTCCCGTTCCTCCGGAGCCGCGAGGCTGTCCGTTCTCACACTTGCACCGCTGTTGAGGTCGAAGCTGTTTTTCCTACGATGCTGTGTAGGATTCCGCGTTCTGTTTTTAGAACTCCCCGGCATCAGTCTTGAGCCTGGCACAGTGCCTGGAAATCTGCGTTTTCTCTTCACTTTGTCTTCCTCCCTCGGCTCCCTCCTCTTGGCTTCTACCTCTCCCTCGCGTTCTTCATATTCTGGCATCCTGCAGACTACCCAGTAAGTGATGTGGCCCAGATTTCTGGTCCTTGTAGATTCGTGGGTTGTTAGTCTAGAAGGAATATTTGATATCGTCCAGCCTGAGCCTCTTCTGCCATAGCTAGGCAAGGGGAGCTCAGGGTGGGCATAGGTCGGCTCTGGCTCCGCTGATGGGCGAACGTCAGGGCTGCTCCAGGGTTGAATCCAGAGTTCTTTTTTGTTCTTTCGCCTCCAAACGGTAGGGCTTGGGATCCACCGTGAACTGACACGAGGAAGAGCACAGTGCTTAATAGGTCGGCCTAAGGTACATTATTAATGAGGAATTCGTTGGTCATATTTGTGAGCAAGAGGATTTTTCGTGTGAAGCTGTGCTTCCATTGACTCTCAAAGTGCTACAAGATCACTGTATCAAAAGTCCGAAGGACATCTTCCTGAGAGTTCTGACCCTTCCTCACGTTGTTTCAGCCTGTTAAAAAAAAAAAAAATCTGTAGCCCTAATTAAGTCCAGTTTATAGAACAGACACTTTCGGACCAGGAGGCCGTCAGCTCTTCAAGAATGATAAACCTTAGGCAAGCACGAAAGGGACGAGTGACCACAGACTAAGACAGAGGACCTCATCCCAGAAAGGAGACTCCAGTGTCCTCATTTCTGCTACCCCAGCTGCCCCGTATATAATAAACCCCTGGCACTGCAAGACAGCTGCTCTGGTACTTTGGAGCTCACAGCCCCTCTCAGGTCTGTATCCCAAATAAAGCCTGAACTTCGGGTCTTTCCTCTTTATTTCTTAAGTAGTTTCTCTCGGATTTGAGAAGACTATCAAGCCAGTATGAGTCAAACCTAGAGTTACGGACCGTAAGTGTATAGGGTTTAGATTCCCAGTCTCTTCCTGTAAGTGTTGTCACCACTGCTGTCAGAATTCAGAGTGTAAGATCTGTTACTTTAACCCTCCCATTTTCATGAGTTAGCTTTCTTCTTCTTCCTCCTCCTCCTCCTCCTCTTCTTCTTCTTCTTCTTCCTGTTCTTCTTCTTCTTATTCCTCCTCCTTCCCCCTCATCTCCCCCTCCTTCCCCTCCTTTCCCTCCTCCTCGTCCTCCACCTTTTGACCACCAGTTGCCATGGTAGCAGATTTTGTCTTGCTCTGCCAGCAGGCAGATCTCTCTCATCTTCCCCTGCACAGCTCCAATCCTGTTCATGTGCTTTGACCAGGAGTACAGCTGTCCTGTGGGGATGTTCAGGGAATGTGTGAAGAGGGAGGAGAGTGTCGTTATCCGAGGGAGTGTCCGTGGAGTCTAGTTCCCTTCTCTATCCTTGCTTGTACATTAGGATCTAACTAAGAATACTAGAGTCAGTAGTTGGAGATGTTCTTAGTTATGTTTGGTCACTTCCAGTGTTTTGAAAATATGACAGGCATGAACACTGTAGGCAGAGGCAAGGAATCCTAGAATGTGCTGTTCTTTTAATTTCCAAAGGGATTATTAAGTACTGGGTTTGTGAACATTTATAAAAGTGATATATTTTAAATCAACACATTCTGAATATTTTCAGAATGTACCACACCTGACAACTCTACTGTAATTCAGTATGTGAAATTTCTGCCAGATATACAAGTGCTTGAGGATTCAAAACCAGGTTAGTAAATTATAATTTATTAATAAAGATAAATTACAGTTTATCTTTCGGTGAAGTTGAGTATTTTGTAATCATCAAATGAACCTGTCTCTAATTTCTGTCATCATCTTTGCAATACATAAAATAAGATGGCTGGATTTAGTTAGGGAACTTTGCTTTACCGGAGTCACATTCTTTGTGAATATTCTTAGGGAAAAGGCAGACAACTTGGAAATAAAATGTTTCCATGTTTGATCTTCAAGTTTTGAGGATTTGCAAAGTTTGCTGTTTTGTAGAGTTCTTTTGTGTTTATGATTTCATACTTTTATATTTTTGTGCCAGGTTTAAGAAAGAGCTTGTCTTAGTTTGCCAAGAAACAGCATTTTGGAGTTTTCTGACTTTGTTTCAAAACACATGTCACATTGGATTGGCAGATGTGTGGTGCGATTGATAAAGGATGTATCCCCCCATCAGTGACTGAGAATTTAAGAAAGAAACATTTGTTAAGCATACATGACCACATGTTGGGTGCCAAAGAGCTTCTGAGGTCTGAGGTTCCTTCAGACTTAACCTTCTGTCATCTGGTTGTACGCTCAACCTCCTGGTCCAGGTAGCTGCACCGCTCCCTTCTTAGGCAGTAAGACAGACAAAGGAATAAAGAAAAGTGAAAGCCAGCAGAGTCTATGGAAATGTACTCAGAACTGTTAAAGGACATCTTTGTTTCCGTTTTGTTTTATCTGCTTAATGAGAATATGTGTGAATACTTGCTAACCATCGCACAAGTATAAGATAGGCTTTACTAGAAATTTACCATCATAGTTGTTGATTCTTTTAGTATTGTGACTTCATAATTCTCTGCCTTTATCAACCAAAAATTTTAATCTTCATTTCCTTCAGCCATACACTGGTATGGGTACACATTGGAAATCGCTACAATTTTGGCCTCTGAAATTCTCCCCATTGTCCTGAGTCTTTGTAGACACACAGTTCTTTTGTTCTCCTACTTTTGTATATTTTTCATCGTGATTTCTCATGGGCTGGCAGTTTACCTGTTAAGACTTACATCTGGGTGTCCCCCCAAGGTTGAGGCTTTCGGGAGGTAGCTGGATCACGGGTATGTGATACTGGATATGTTTATACCGGGGAGGCCAAGCCTGGTGGGAGGATTTGGGTCACTGGCGCTCACAGCTTCAAATGGATCCATGCATGCATATCCCTCCCGTCTTGAGCATTGCTTCTTTCTGCCTGCCATGAACTGTTTCATATGCAGTGCCCCTCTGCCATGCTGCCCTGCATTGAAGCCAGTTGAGTATAAACAAATACATTTGTATGTTTTAATATCAGCAAATTATGAACTTATCAGTTACATGTCATAGTTTAATTGGCAGGCTTCTTTCTTAGTATTATGTAAGTATATCTCACACTTGATGGTATCTTAAGTTTGATGAACTGTAATACTAACATAAACTTACGGAGTTGGTGTTAGCATTAAAGAATTTTTATGTAGAAGTAGAGCATACACACAAGTGAAGCTCTGGAAAGGTTAGTTGTTTTACTGGGCGTCTTGGTCACGTTCTCATTGTGGGAACTCATTACTCAATAACAGAGGAGGAAAGGTTTATTTTGCTCATGTGTTGGAAGTTTCAGTCCTTGCATGGTGCACCATGGTGGACCGGCCTGGGCAGAGGAAAACCACCCACCTCCTGGTGAACAGATGGCAGAGAATGGGAAGGGAGGAGCCCACGAGGGAGCTGCATCCTTCTAGGCTCCAGCCCCAGGGACCTCTTCCCACCGAGCCCCACCTCCTGACACCACCTTTAGCTCTAAGCTCATCCGCGAAGATCCATTCACTTCCACAAACCATATCTGTGAGTGAGTCTAGAGGGGGACATTTAGATATAAATCATGACACTGGGTGTAAGTTACCCCGACTTACAGCCTTAGTGAGTTCTAGAAAATGGAACAAGCAGGAGCACCATTGTGTTGAACTCTTAGTGACAGTATTTACATTTCATGTAAATGCTAGAGTTGGTCATGAAAATAAGAGCGAAACACATTAAATGTATTTTGTACGTGTTCATTAACAAACAGATCACGACTAATCATTATGTAAGCTTTCTTATAATGATCTTTCAGCGGCTTTTTTACATGAGGTGGTGGACCAAGTACAACATAGATGCAATGAGTCATTCAGATTGATGGCCAAAGACCTTTTCTAGTAATTGTAGAAATTCATTGTTTCAAGACCTTTAATTTCAGTTACATAAAATGAAGGCATCTGTCTGAAAAATATTATTGATAATATATATTTACGATGGCTTTGGAAGCTCCTGGGTAGTAGAACCAAATAGTTTCCATGGTGACGAGTGATCCTATGGTCTTTTATTTCAGAAACTCTGGAGTTGCGGCCAGTGCTTCTCAGGTATGGAGCAAGGCATAGGCTTTTTGCATAGGCTTAACAACTATCCCTGCAGTTTAAAGCTTTCTTTTCACATGGTTTTTGAATGCAATTTCCTTTGCTTCTGGTTTTCTGTCCTCCCATTAGTTGAGCCCTTCTTTCATTAAACCAGTATTTATTGAGGTAGCAAGGTCCTGCCGGGTACTGGCCTGGAGCTGTCCTGGCATTTCTCTAAAACAGTGCTCTTGTGGCGTAGCAGAGAGACAGTTCAGAGACAGACATCAGCTGTAAAGTGATTGATGAGGATTGCTTATTTATGTAAATGTTGACTTAGATGTCTTGATTATTGAACTGAAAGTAATTTGATGTTTAAGGTCATAGTTAGTTCCTTTTATAATTGTATGAAAGATGGTAGGAGCTCGGTATTTGTGAAAAGATTAAGTTTGTCCACTTTTACGACATAGAAAATAACAAGAAGATACACAAGTATAAAAGCCAGTGAAAATGTGACTCTCCTTGGATAGATGTCTAGTGTGATATGTCAAACTTTGTCATTCTGGTATTGTTATTATTACTATTATTTTTAGGAATCTTTGTGTATGGGTAGAGATTTCAAAATAAATGGTAGAGGCCTGGGGATTTAGCTCAGCGGCATAAGCGCCTGCCTTGCAAGTGCATGGTCGTGAGTTCAATCCCCGGTACCGAAATAAAAATACATGGTAGACTACTTAATATTTTAATTGATTTGTAAAATGTCAAGAGAGTTATCTTCCGTAAGTATTTCCAGATTAAGGAAAACTTTCACTTTAAATTGAATAGGCTTTTTATCATTTTAGTATTCTGTTTGGTCTACACAGGCTACAAATCAGTTTAACTGAAGTGATGGGCATCTGCTTTAGGGACCAGGATAATAACATCTGTGTTTATTTTCTTACAGTATTATCAGAAAACCCACCCAGCTTCACCATCACTGTGACCTCTGAGGCTGGAGAAAATGATGAAAGTAAGTGTGAGAGAATGTCCGTGGGGTTTTTCCGAGCGCTGTCTCGGGCGTTTCACAGCCCTCATGCTGGACCTGGCAGTGTGGCTTCTGAGGTGGCGGTAAGAATCTAGCATGAGCATTACATGTTCACATTCTGCATTTACTGTGTCAGCATGATTCCTGGAGAAATGAGAAGCTAAGGAGGTGCAGTGCGGTATTTTTGGTTTTTAAAAGTGAAGGAGAGGGCTGGGGATTTAGCTCAGCGGCATAAGCGCCTGCCTTGCAAGCAGGCAGTCGTGAGTTCGATCCCTGGTACCGATAAAAAAAAAAAAAAAAAAAAGTGAAAAAGTGAAGGAGAAACATTAACAGTACAGCAAAAGGGGAAAGAGGTTTTTTCCAAAACGACTTCTCATGCAAATGTTTTTTTTTTTTTCTTTAGTCGTGTGGAATTCCATTAAGTATTATTATTTTATGGCTGTTTTTCATTAAGATTGCTTATAAATAGTATGGAATACAACTATGGCGGTTTTTTCTCTCTTAAACTAGCAATAAATCACCACCAATAAGTTAAAATTTGAAACACTAGCAAGTTTGATGAATAATTAAGATACTGTCTTTAGTTCATGTCCAATGGTATGCGAAATTGTTTCTTCCCAAATTTTTTTCCTGTTAGACTGGTAAGCCAAAATTCTATGAGGAACAATCAGCAAGAGTGAACTTTAATGTTATCGTGTGATAACTCTACATCTGTTTTGTACAACTGAAAATAAGGTTAGCACTGAGATGTTTTGAAATCTGAATGAAA
Organism: Dolichotis patagonum; assembly: GCA_004027295.1. Classification (NCBI taxonomy): domain Eukaryota; kingdom Metazoa; phylum Chordata; class Mammalia; order Rodentia; family Caviidae; genus Dolichotis; species Dolichotis patagonum. The sequence continues at coordinate 22,789 of PVJX010008875.1, forward strand.
AGGATATTGCATGTAGTTTTATTAAACTGATAATGAATATGCTCTTATAGAGACCTAAAATATTTTGTAAGACAGTAAAATACAAAATAAATTTTATACTGACTTCATTATTTGGAACTTTATAGAGAAGGTGGTGGCACCATTTGGCATCCATCTGATGCCACACTGTGCTGGAATGGTATAGCGGTATCCACTGATAAAAATCCAGCATACTGTCTCCATTAAGATTGCACAGTTTTAATAAAATTAAAAAATGTCTGGAGATCCTTCCTATATTCTGAACATTAACTTTAGTAGGAGCTAATAATAGCTTTGTAATAGTGGTTCACATTTCATCACGACTGATTTGAGAATGAAATTTGTTTGAAATGAGTCTTCTGTCATACTGTTTCCCCCGCAAAAGTAACCAGGTAGTAAAGAAGCTAGAAAAGCTAGCAAAGGGGGTAAATGTGTAGTTTCTAGAGGCAGCATTATAAATTATCATAAAACTTAGTCTCACTAGCAATTGAAAAAGAGCAAATAAAATGGAAATATCACTGTTTCATTCAGTAAATTGTCATCTCGATGAGAGAGAGCACTGTGATGTTAGGGGTGAGTATAAATTGACAGGCATGTTCAGGATAGCCTCTAGATCACTAAACAGGAGCTGGAAAAATTTCCAGATCCTTGATGGTTATACTTAGGGAGTATTTAGGCTAAGAAAGATACTGTGATACAAATAAAATAGACACAAGGGAGTTATTGTGATTGTTTCTATTTTATCCAGTGAATGGTTCATGCTTATAGAAATATGCTTCTATTTAATATTTAAGAAATTGGGTGTTCATGTTATATTTGAAATTATGTAACTATGTATTCTGTATTTTGTTTCATTTTAATTTGATAATTATGTGGTATAATATGATATTTTGTTATGTATCTACAGTATATTATGGAATGATTAGATCATATACATAGTATCATGACTATAATTAGTAATACTCTAATTTATCTTCATAAAGACATACTATAAAGTATATTTTTAAGTACAGTGCTAAGATTTTTAAAGTGAATATACCAAAATAACAGCCTTTCCTGGTGATGTAATTATGTGTGATTATATTTTCTCTTGTTGTAATGAATGTCTAGGACTGTTTGCTGCAGAATAAATGTTATTTTAAAAAACTTATTCTTTTGAAACAGTTAAACATACATACAGAGTCTACCAAAAATGTATATATGAGGCAAAGAAAAACTTGTACAAATATTTTAATATTAAATTTATATTTTATTTTTTTGTACCGGGGATTGAACTCATGACCTTGTGCTTGCCAGGCAGATGCTTATGCCACTGAGCAAAATCCTCAGCCCTTTTTAAATTATCTTTAGCTTAATTGTTTGTTGGTATAATTCAGGTATATAAAATGATCACATTTATCATGGGGAGTTTGTACTTGTACATGATACAACTTGATTTGAGCCCCCCCCATTCCCCTCTTCTCCAGCCCCTCTTCCCCTCCAAATTTACAAAGTTTTGTTTCCATTTTACCCACCTGTTCTCATTTTTCTTTTCCTTTGTGCTCCCACTTCAGTTTCCCTTTCCCTTTAAACAGTTTCTTACCATTTCACCTTAGTTCTTGTACAGTCTATGAGACATGAAATAAATACAAGTTACCTTGGACCTCTACAATTACAGGAGCTGCCCAAAGTGCTTGCTCCCAGACATTTATTTATGCTCAACTGCTGAAGTGTGTGTACATTTTAGGGTATAAAATAGATGTACGTATTCTATCTCCATGTAGTTAAACTGGTGTATGTTAAACTCACTATGTAGCTGAGGCTAGCCTGAAACTCGAGATGATTCTCCTGCCTAAAGAACATGAAACAGTTAAACTATAAAACCAGGAAAAACTAATGGTTTAATAGTAAGGTGTTTCATTAAATGTACCTCTTAATCTCTTTGTAGTGATAACATGTAATAGTAATTTCTTAGCAATTTGTAGTATGATACATTGGCCTGTGAGTCTAGCTCAGTAGTCGATGCTTGCCTAGCATGTCCAAGGAAGGCCCCCATCTCTAGCTAGCGCTGGGGGAAAAGAAACTTAATTATAGTCACCATGTTGTACTGCAGCCAGGTTTGCCACAGGATTTGTGCTGGGTGTGGAGCTGACCTTGGCCTCTGGATGTGGGGACTAGGACTGGTCTTTTTCTGTTGGAGTTCTCCAGAGTCCAGCTGCTGGCTCTGTAAGGCCACTTTAGACACTTTCGGACACTTCTGCCTTGCGGGTATCTCTTGATTACTCCACCTACCGAAGGCGTGTGTGCGCCTGTGTACCCGGGGCCTCTGGGCCTGGGGTCTCTGGGTAGTTAGCATTTTGTGTCATACATATCCAGAGTTTCTTCATCCCACCTGAAAATTTATCTCGTGAAGAACACCTCTTTACCCCTGTCGGTTTGTATATGCTGTGGAAGCGAGCCCGTCCCTGTGACTTGCAAAGTCTCATCATTCATCTATCTTAATGGTCTCTCCTTTTTTTCCTTACTCTATTTCATTTGTCTTTTCTATTGTTTTTCTAGACTGTACTGTATTTCATTTTTTTCTCCTCTGATCTTTATTAGTATTTTTTATCTTTGGCTGGTTTCGTATTTGAGTAGGTTTTTTCCCCTTACTTTCTCAAGTTGGGTTGTTCATTATTCTTTTCCTTTTTCAATGCTGGCCTTTATTGCTGTGAACTTCTCTCATAAAACTGCTTTTGCTACAACCTGTCAGTTTGTGTGTGTTGTATTCCATTAGCGTTTGGCTCCAGATGCTTTTGATTGCCTTTCAGTTTCTTCACTGAGGAAGAAACTGATGAACAGATTGCTCTCACTGCTAGAGCCGAGGGCAGAAGGAAGAAGGGAGAGATTGGCCAGCGAGTACTTAGCTTCAGTATGCAGGAGGAGTAAGTGGTGATTTTGTTTTCACCACACCTACAAAAAATTAAAAGTAGAAGGTAGTGGTTCTATTAGTTAACCTGACAGTGCTAATCATTTCATAATACATGTGGATCGTATGTCATATGTGTAATTTTTATTTGTCAAGTATACGTCAGGAAACCTGAACAAAGAAAAAATTAAGAGCTCATATTTTAGCAATAAAATCAGAAATATGATAGTAAGGGTATAGAAAAATGCCAGAAGACACTGTATTCCTTGCTCACCCTTGACAGTCTTTTGCATTTATTGACTCACAATGTTCTTCATGGACATCATAAATATATAAAATATGATATATATAACATCATATCAAACCTGCTACTTTTGAGGTACCCCTCAATTCCATGTGTGAAGAGCAATATGGATTTGAGTTACTTCATCAAAATCAACAGGGTTTAAGAAGTAATTTTTTTTTTTTTTTTTAATTTTAAAGAGACACAGATTTCAAAGCAAGACCACCGGAGATCTTCACTGTCTATCATATTGTCTCTTGTTCTCTTCCAAATAGTTGTGCATATCTTCACGCACAATGAGTTCATACAAAACAAATAGTGTTAAACTGATCAGAACAGGATAATGAAAGCATTTTAGGTCTTCAAGACCAGACAATAGCGAAGTCAACAATGGCTGCCATAATGTCTCGTTCTCTTCAAAATAGCTGTCCATACCTTCATGTATGTTGATATTAAACAAAACAAAACAGACTAATATCACTCTGAACAAAGAATAATAGTATTGCTGGATTTCATATCATGACGCTACGGAATCAGCACTGGGTACCTTAGTGTCTCTTTTTCTTCAGAGTGGCTGTTCATTTCATCGTGCATTATATTATTGATTCTCATAAACTTTTTAGAAGTTCTATGCATGCATGAGTCTCTACCTGTATACCTATCCTTTCTGTATTAGAGGGAAAAACAAAACAAATTCCTAGAAAAACACAAAACAAAAAAGACATATAAAACCACAATACCAGGTGATCTACAGTAACTACTATGATGCTTTACAATGAAGATGACAAAGCCAAGGGCACTGTGAATAATGAAGTTTCCACAGAACATGTTCAGCATTGCTGCGTAGTTTCTGGCTGTCTGATGGGATAGGGAACTCACTGCATCGAGCTGCAGAGACTCCTGGCACTGAGGTGCTCTACACAGATGTTAGGTCTATAAATTGGCAGGTAACATCTCAAACTGCCCGTTTCAAGACCAGATTATCTCACCACCAGCTGGCAATATCCTGCTAGCAAATGTCAATACAGTTCCAGGAATACAGCCAAATCATCTACAGCTCGCAGGGCCTTTTGGTGGAGACTGAAAATGAGCCCGCTATAGCACTGTTTCAGTGTCTTATATTCATTGCTTTTTGTTGCTGTTACATAAGATTTTTAAAAAGTAGCTTTTGTCTGTCCTCTGCAGAGATAAAGTATAACAGGCCAGTAGGTGATAAATGTGTTTCAGGTGTGAGAAGTGACATTTGGTGTTCCCTTGATTTGTTTCACCTGCTGTTCTGTGGTATGTGTTGTTTCTATCAGTGGTTATATGCCCGATCTCTTAGTATCCTTCATTTTTCTTTATAGGAAAATCTGTTGGGCTACCTTTCATTGAACGATTGTAAATTACTGAGCAAACAAAAATACTGATGATTATACTTTCAGTGTACTCATGTCAAACTTTTTTGTCCTAGCTGTCCAGACTACCCTCAAGTTTACATACAGTGAAAAATATCCAGATGAAGCGCCTCTTTATGAAATATTCTCCCAGGAAAATCTAGAAGATAATGATGTCACAGACATTTTAAAATTATTAGCATTGCAGGTAAGAGAATTGCAATTTTGTTCTGCAGTGGCCTTTTTTTTTTTTTTTTATGTATGCATGTAAGGGTTGGAAAATGCTGTTAATTCTGTGTAAATAGTACACTGGCAAGCAGAATTCATGATGTATGATCACAGCATCATTTTATTTTCCCTGTCCCTTTGAATCAAAATGAATAATGAATAGTGCTCATGTTTGAAACTCAGCCTTTTCACTGCCTAAGAGATAAACAGTCCCATTCACACAGGTCTGATCTAGTTGTTAAAATATCTGGTCCCATGGTATAGCTAAAAATTCTAACTTTAAGAAAACTGGATTAAATTAAAACTGCTACCTTCTTTCTCTGGTTGCTGACTGCCTGACTGCAGAGGACTATGACTGACTATTTTGTTTCTTTTCTCCATCTCTTTCCTTAAACTTGCAGACCCCACTCACTCGCTTGTGACCCCTCTGAGAGGTGAAGGTTGTGCAGACTGGAAAACAAGTATGGGGAAGTGCTTTTCTGCACTAGGTCTGTTACGTTGTGGGCTACCCATAGCCTGTGTTTGATAGGTAGTTTGCGTGTGCTTGAGTAGTGGCCTTTACTTTGAAATTTAAGGGTAGAAAGTAGGGAGGCATCTTAGTCTTTCATTGCTGGAACAAAATACTTGATTCCCACAAGTTAGAGGAGGAGAGGTTTATTTTAGCTCATAGTTATGGAGGTTTCGGCCCATAGTTGTCTGATTCCACAAAAGGGCAGCAATATATATATAATTTTTATGATAATAACAGTTCCTGGTGTGGCGGGCAGGAAACAGTGAGACGTCCTCTATCCTACCCTTTTCATTCTATCTAGGCTGCAAGCCTATTGGTTGATGTCACCCACACCCACTGTGGGTCTTCCTCTTCAGTAGGTCTATCATCCAAGTCCAGAACTCTGCTAAACCATTCAATGGATGGGTTCAGTATCACGTACCAGGATCCAGTTAGTCCCAAAAGCTCTACCTATGAGTGTGTGAGGCTTTGGGGAACATGCAAACCTAAGCCATAACAGAAGGAAAATGAAGGCCCTGTTCCACTGTGTTAAAGTCAGAAGCCCTAGTAGTTTGTTTTTAATAGTCAGAAAATAGGTCTCTATCTTTGCTGTGACTTGTTCATTCTTGAGATTGGTGTTCTCTGAATGTTGATTTTGTAACAAAAATACCTGGAGCTGCTAGAGAAAGGCTTGAAAGTCTGTCCGGCAAGAGTTTCTGCAGATCCTTGGCCCTGTTCTCTCTATTATGTAGCATGAAAGTATAATTTGGCTTAACATGTTTCATTTGAAAACACTGCAGATAACCTGAGGTTGTTACCCTGTGGTCCGTCACTTAGGTTGATTATTCAGTCTGAGTGAAGTTTTCCATGTGTATTTGTATGCAGTCTCTCTTCAAAAAGGTTTTTTTTTCTTTTTAGTAGCACTTTAGATTGAACCCAGATCTTCTCACTGAGCTACATACCCAGCTTTTTCTTAGTTTTTATTTCTTTACTTTTAAATTTTGAGACAGGGTACCACCAGTATCCCAGGCTGGGTTTGAATTTGTTATCCTTCTCCTCAGCATCCCACAGGGCTAAGAATACAGGCATGCACCACCAAGCATGGCTTCAAAAAGACATTTTTAATCCCTTTAGCAGTTTCCCGGGATCAAAATGTACTGAAGCAATGTTTATACGTTTTCTCCAAAAACAAAATTATCTTTGAGTTACCCAAGTAATTCATATTCTAAGAAACTCAATACATAGGAAGGCATGAAGAAAATAATGATTACTCTTAATAATATTTGCTATGGTAATGCCAGATTTACCTCCCTACATTTATGTATGTAGACCCCCCTCCCACCCCAAGTTAGATCTTTGTTTAATGTTTTATAGCACTCACTTTTATATAAGAATGTGCATAAACATATATGTGAATCGCTGGTTTCAATAGCTACATACATGATTCTGTATCTTTTAAAGAACAACTTGTAATAATTTCTGATTTTTGCTTTGTTATCTAATTCTTCTGACATTCTATCATTTGTAAGTCCTTAGAGCAAGTCCTCTTTTGTACCTCCAGTGCCTGGTACATGAGAGAGACTCACATATAATTAAATAAGAGAAAGGAATGAATGGCTGATTAGTGTACTAACCTGGCCTTTTCCAAGAATAGGATTGCTGAATGAAAGTGCATAGCTACTTCGCAATTTCAAATATCTTCCCAAATTCATCTTCCAAATGATTGTGCTGCTTTACAATCTACCCATAGTCACTGGTGTCTATTTGATACCACTAATTTTAGCACATTGGCTAACATTAGATAATTTTCACTTAAAAATGAAACTGATAAAATGAAAACAGTATATAGTTATAATTGTGATGCAAATCTAGTATGACTTTGGAATTGTTCAATTTTCATGCACATGAGAGATTGTTTTCCCAGAACACCCAGTTATACACAATTAATTGAATGAAAATTTGAAGGTGAAAAATAATGGAATGAGAGTGGTTACTTTATTCTTCAGAAGACTTGGCTGAAGTGTTTTAAAAATGTATACCTAATCCTCATTAGCAGAGTACCCTTTGCGGAGTGTGGGGGCAACATCTCTAAGTTTAGGGCTCCAGAGACTGAGGCGGGGGGATTCCATGAGTTCGAGGCCCACTGGAGCTACATAGCAGGACCCTGCCTCAAAGAAACGAAGCTTAGCGCTGCGGTGGAGGGAGACTGCGCATGTCATGCAGCCAGAAGCCTGAAGAGAGGAGCCCGAGGGAGGTGCCCCTCTGGGTCATGGCCCTAGTGACCCGCCCACCGCCTCTCCCCACGGCCTGCCCCCCCACAGCTAGTCAGAGTGCAAGAGGCCTTGGGGGGCATCTAGTTACAAATTACAGCAGGGCTGTCACGGGACCGTGGGGAGGGGTTGTCCTAGGGGTTTGGCAGTCAGGAGTGGGGGTGATTGGCAGCCGCTGCGCCCCATAGAGAAGCCCCCTAGGAGAATTACAGAAGCTGGCCTGAACCGGTCCTCTCCTGGCCCGGAGGTGCAGTGTCCGCTCTGTTGTTTATTGCTGAAGCCAACCTCGCCAGACAGAAGCACTCAGCGGTCCCGTTTCTGGGCTGCGAGTGAGGCAGTGAGTTTTGAAAAGTGTTTTTATTGTACTCTGTCCTCAACACCAGTTTATAATAGTCTTTTTGTTATATCCCTTTCATGAGGTGATGATTTACATTTGCTCTAAACATTTCAGATCTAAGCAAAAAAAACCAAAAAAATAGTAAAGCTAAGTAACAAGAATATCCTCATTCTTTATTACTATAATGAATGAAAAAATCTTTCAGGCCTCCAAATTCAGTTCACTGTCACAACCTTTAATTCTCAGAAAAGCTACCATACTGAAGATAAGCTAGAAAAATTGTTATTTGTTACTATATAGGAAATGGTTCTCTGAATTATATCTGTATGATTACTAAACAGAATCTACTAAATGAGGATTATTTGCATTATATTAGGTATTTTCACATTAAATGATTTGTAAAATAAAATGTGTTCATTTATACACACTTCTTAAATGAGCCAAATGAACACTGATTATGCGGTGGTTATAGAAACACGTTTTTCATTGTTGAGTTTTTCTTTAGGAAATTTTTTCTCTACCTGTCTTGTTACGTAGGCTGAGGAAAATCTTGGCGTGGTCATGATCTTTACTCTAGTGACGGCGGTGCAAGAAAAATTAAATGAAATAGTAGACCAGATAAAAACGAGAAGAGAAGAAGAAAAGAAACTAAAAGAAAAAGAAGCAGAAGAAGCAGAGAAGGTACATTTAGAAGACTTGTTTTCTTTCATTATTCTTCAAATCTGCTTCTTGGTTAATTAGAAATTGGATTTCTTTTTTCTTGGGGGATTTTCAGTAAATTTTTGAAATCACAGTAAATAGAAATTTTTGTAAAGTTGTACTGTATAGGACTTTAGACCAAGTGTGGCGGGACATGCCTATAATCCCAGCACACGGGAGGCTGAGGCAGAAAGGTTGCTGCAAGTTGGAGACTAGCCTGGGCTACAGAGAGTTAAAGGCCAGTCCAAACTGCATAGTGAAAACCTTTCTCAGAAAGACAAAAAACAAAAACAAAAACAAAAGCTGAGAAGCCTATCATATGGTGGTGGCATGGCATGTGATAATCAGGGTGGTAAAGCTCTTGCAAATAAGAGTCAAAAATATAAATTACTTAGTCCGTGGTGCCAAGTTTGAATTTATAAAGCCTTTGGTACAGTGGTCTAAATAGTAAATGTAAAGAAAACCTCAAATTCTAAAATGAATTGAAAAACAGTGATTTAATGTTGTAAGTCAGTGTATGTTAAAACATTAATAATGGCAGCAACTTTCCCCTTGCTGGTGGATAGCCATGGTGAGCACGTAATTAATTAGGGGTACACTTGCTTCTTGTGAGAAGAGTGAAAATGGGCTTAGCCTGAGCTCCTGGTCAGCACCAGTGAGAAGAGGCAGCGCAGGAAGAAATCCTGAGCTGTTTCAGCTTTAAACAGTGGTTTTCTGTCTCCTGTAGAAAGGCGGTTCTGTTTGTCTGTACTTTACTTGTTGGACTGCTGTCTTACTAATCTGATCACGTGCCTTTTTTAAACTTGCTAAGCAATTATTCCACGGCACCCCTGTTACAATTGAGAATTTCTTATGTTGGAAAGCCAAGTTTGATGCAGAACTCTTGGAAATTAAAAAGAAACGGATGAAAGAAGAAGAACAAGCAGGAAAAAGTAAACTGAGTGGTATGTCCTCCCCTGCCCTGGACTTCCCACCCCACAAAGCCCTGTGTTGGGTGTAAGAGGACCACTTAGCCAGCTGCACAGGTGCAAACGGCATACCTAGGCCTTGGTGACAAAAAGAGAAAACATGTACGCACATGTTTATAGTGAGTTTTGTAGCTTAGCTTTGCAAAATACAATGCAATCGGTAGATCCTAAGATAGAAAGATATTCAGGTTCACAGCCCTATAAGTGGTGAGTCAAACCCCTTGTTTTTCTAGGACTCTAAGGCAGAGGAGGTTTTTCACTTGTATTTTAATATGAACACATTTCACGTGCCCCCTAGTGATGGAGGAAGTTTTTAAATTTATAGAAATTCATGTGAAAATAGATTTCCCGACTTGTTTCCTTGAGTTACTACATTTTTAACGAATGGTTTTAAGGAAGGTGACTACTGTGCCATTTGGGTTAAATCTGCTTATTACTTTGTAGGCAAACAGCTGTTCGAAACAGATCATAATCTGGACACCTCCGACATCCAGTTCTTGGAGGATGGTAAGATGACATTAGAGTTGCATGTGTGTGAACTGTGCTGTCTTTAATTTTAGAGGCTAGTGTGGACATAATTATCTATTATTGCTACTTTTAATTGCTCAAATTAGCAAAAGCTTGTAAAACATATTACAGAAATAAAGCATTCTGTTCAGATGTATCAGTTCAAATGTATGAGTTCATCAGCTGTTAGAATTTGTAAACTGTATTTTTTAAACAGCCTTGAAAGGAAAGAGTTAGCTGAAGTGAAATTGCTCTGTTTTCAGGCAAAGTACTCTGGGCTATAATCTAAAGAGGGTAAGTCAGGTCTGTCTCCACGGGGCCCATATGTGTTTTGGAAGGGGCTCAATACTCAGTCCTACCACTGCAGACACCTTAGAGCTCTGATTTGATTCACCATCTGTAATGTCTGCTTTGCCTGTTGGAGATCTTCTAGCTTCTGGTCTGTCAGCTTTTTTCTGGATTATCTGCTAGAGAAGGTTAAGAAGCAGTGTTGAGGAGGCCCACTGCTGAGTCATTCTTAACAGTAAACTGGGCCCTTTGTGACACTCAACTTCTGTCTCGTTGGGCCCTTTGTGACACTCAACTTCTGTCTCTCTCTGTCTCTCTCTCTTTTCTTCCTTCCTTCCTTCCTTCCTTCCTTCCTTCCTTCCTTCCTTCCCTGTCTTCTTCCCTCCCTCCCTCCTTCCTTCCTTCCTTCTTTGATGCAGTGCTGGGGATCTAACCCATGGCCTTGTGTATGCTAGGCAGGTACTGTACCACTGAGTTACACTCCTAGTCTTAATCTATCTCTGCAGCATCTGTAGTAAGATTCTTACACAACAACAACAAAATGTCAGACACCCAGCAAAATGTCCTGTTTTGGTGAGAGAGTCTAACCCTCAACAGCTTCACTTCAGTTTTTCTTGTGCTTTGCCAGTTTTAATCTCTTCACTCATTCTTGACTTGGTTCCCTTTCCAGTGGATCAGGTATCTTCATTCCAAGTAGGTTATTAAAAGATGTTTGTCAATTCTGCCTCTGAAATATCTTCTCAATAATTTTTTCTATCTGAAGGTTTTGTTATTTTTACCGAGATTTTTGTGTTAATTTCTTAAATTATTTCCCTATACTCACTCTTCTTCCTTTTAATGCCCTTATTTACAGTATTTTACAGTTGTTGCCTGTGATGTGGTATTTCTGAAACCCATTTTTACCTTTTATAATACTTTGATTTCCACTGCTTAGAAAACAAGATTGACCTACATTCTGGTCCTCATCTCTTAACCTATCCCCAGGTAATTTTCTTCAGATCTTATCTTCCAGTTAGAAATTAAGATCTTACCCTTTTTCTCTGCCGTTGTATGTCCTTCTACTTCGCCTTGCTTCATCCAGCCCCTTTTTTTCTTAGTGGATTCGAATTTATTACTAAGGCATTTTAGACTTATCTGCTTTGTGAATCTTTCACTTACCCACCCAAGATGCAGTTTTTCTTTGACTTATGCTTAGTGTATTGTGTTTTTATTGCTGAACTTTTCATAGGCACTGGGAAAGACATATTCTCTTCATATTTTCACTTAACTGAATTTCACTACACTCAACTCTAAGGAGAAAGGAATATAGCAATTTTTGTCAGTCAAGAGTACTATAATATCCTACTTTGATCTACTGCAAATAAAGACAGTTAAATACAGAGCTTGGGTATCACCTGTAGTGATTAGGCATTTGAAAACTCATCCTGTTACAACTGGGTAAGAGTAAAGGTCAAATTAAATATCTCAGTTCAGTCACGTTGAGCTTTCTTGTTGTGCACACCTGCAGCGGTGGAAGTGGTCACTGCAGACACAGGCCTAGTGAGGGCAGCGCTGTGTAACCAAAGCAGTGTGCCGTCACCACTGTCTCTGCACGCACGTGCCCCACGTTGTAAGTCGTCATGCTAGCAGCCGCCTTTTTGATATCAGAATCTTAGGGCTGGTGATTTAGCTCAGCAGCTCAAGTGCTTGCCTCGTAAGGGTGAGTTTGTGATTTCAATCCCTGGTCAAAAAAATCAGAATCTTAGACTGAAAAAGAAGAATGAAGTTGCCCTTAACGTCTCAGAGTCTCTAGTTTCTGACCAGACTGGGTGAGATTTGCAGTGCTGACCCGGGATTTCTTTGTTTGCACCTCATGCACGTTTACAGGCTTCTGCTTGGTGTTGCCAATGAGTTGTGTCTTTCAGTCCTTGACACAAAACTGAAGGGGAAATTTTTTTTCCTTACGCAGCTGGAAACAATGTGGAGGTGGATGAGTCCTTGTTCCAGGAAATGGATGACTTGGAGCTGGAGGACGTTGAGGATGACCCCGACTACAATCCTGCGGATGCGGGCAGTGATTCCACAGAATGACAGAGCGTCTGTGTCTCCAGGGAGGCCCGACAGCCACAGCATCTGTGGCTGTGCCGAGAGGGGTTGACTTTCCTTGCTTTTTTTTTTTCTAAGAAAAAAATGACTTTCAGGAGAATATTCTTCTGATAACTTTCATCATCGAACTTAATAAACTGACCGTAACAACACTTCATGTTCACTTCCTCTTTCTGGTGACAGAAGATTATGTGTTTCCCGTTATTTAATGTTGGAGGGGGACCCTGCCTGTAGCGCCAGGACTTGAAGGTGGGCTGCTGCTGTGTACGGAAGGGGGTTCCTGTGGAAGAAATGGGAATAGCTTGGAATTTCCGCCCTGGAGGAGGTGATGGTTGCATTTGAATTCCAAATATTGTCCTTCGTATAAAGTGTTACAGTACTGAGATACATGAATAGAAATTTTTACCCGGATTCTAACTTCTGAACACAGTAAATTTAGTTTTTAACAGAAGCAAAAGCCCAATTATAGGTAAGAATAAGATGGACTTCACCACCATAATGAATGCAGGCTTTTGGTGTTTATAAGAATTGTATACTCCTGTAGTGCTTCTTACATTAGATTTATGAGCCCTTGTCTGAATTTTAAAAGTAAAATCTGATACCAGTTCTATAGGTCATTTTTTTCTTCTGCTGGCTTATGTTATTTTTTTCATTTGGTATAGTTAATACACAGTTGTCATACGTAATGATCACATTCATCATAGTACCTGTACATACTTTAAATGATTCTTTCCCATTCCTCTCTCCTCCCTTCTAGCCTTCTTCCTCTCCCCATTTTTAAAAGATTGTTTTCATTTTTTTTTCTTTCAATTCTCTTTCGTGTCCATTTTTCTCCCTTCCCTCCTCTACCCACTCCTTTGTTCCCTTTCTCATTCAAACCTGTTTTTCCTGCTTTCCAATGTCTGTCATCCATTAAGCCCCTTATTTAGTCTTTGGATTTCTTACACAAGAGAAGCAGTGCAATATTTAAACTTGTGTGTCCAATTTATTTCACTTAAGATTATGGTCTCAAGGTATATCCATTTACCTAAAATGACTCAAGTTATTCTTTTTTATTGAGGAGTAGTACTCCACTGTATATCAGCACCACATTTTATTCATCTTTTGATAAGCTTCTGGGGTATTTCCAAGATTTAACTATTATAAATTGTGCTGATGTAAATGTGGATATGTATGTATCTGCTTTTAGCTCTGTGAGGAAAATATCTAGAAAGGTAACAGCCACGTCCAGTGGAACCTGTAGTTTTAGTTTTTTGAAGAATCACCATACAGTTTCCATAGTAATTGTATCATTTATGCACCATCAGCAATGGAGAGGGGTCTCTTTTCCCCACAGCCTGACTGCTGCATCAGTCAGCGTTTTTGACTGATTAATTTCTTGATGATAGCTATTCTTTCTGGAGTGAGATGGGATCTCAGTGTTTTTTAAACTTGGAATTCTTGAGGGACCAGTGATGTTGAACATTTTTCCGTATGTTTGTTTGCTGTTTCTGGGCTGGGGATTTAGCTTAGTGGCTTAAGCGCCTGCCTGGCAAGCACAAGGCCATGAGTTCAATCCCCGGTACCAAAAAAAAAAGTCTTATTCTCTGCCTGTTTGCTGTTTGTACTGCTTCATCTAAGACGTGTCTGTTCATTTCAGATGCCCGTTTTTGGATTGGGTCTTGCGGTTTAGGGCATCTGATTATTTGTTTGAGTTCTTTCTGTGTTGTAGACATTAGTTGTTTTCCTGAGGAGTAGCTGGTAAAATTTTTCCCCATGCTGTGGATTGTCTCTGCATTCTCAAAAGAAATGCTGATTTCTTTTGCTGCGCAAAAGCTTTCTAATTGGATGTGATCCCGGTGGAAGAAAGGTTTGTGGCCAGCAGTGAGAAAGGAGCTTCTGGGGTAACTGCCGACACCGTCTGCCTAAGCCTGGGCAGCCTGGTTTGCAGGCAGGGACTCGCCACTTTCACACTGAGGACACCGTCTCGTACCTGCAGAGGGGCACATGCCTCTCACGTGACATCACAGTGCAGATCTTGCTCTTTACGTATTACATGGTCAAAAATAGAACACATCTGGGTAGAGTAGGAAATTTAGCGTTATAACGCAGACGTGGCTTTTTGTTTTTTCCAAAATGGTAGATTAAACCTGGGATCTTTGCACTGTGCTCTGTCCCGAGCAGTGTCCCCCTTTTTTATTGTTTGTCTTTAGAAAGGGTCTGTGTTATCCACGCTGGAGTTGAACTTACGATCTTCCTGACCCAACATCTTAGAGTGTTAGAATTACAGGTTTGCACAACATGCCTGGTTCCTGGGGTGACTGTAACAAAATTTAGTCTGGTTTGCCTACAAGAGGGGCTGTGCAGTTTGGGCTGCTTGAAGGCCGTTCTCTGTGTTTGTCTCCGGAGGACTTCGTCTGAGGTCAGTAGCCAATTTGAGGAAGTGTCAGCAGTCTGGCAGTTTTTTTCCCCTACCCCAGGAAGCGTAGGTGCTTAATCCCGTCCCCTCCTGCCCCGGGGCTGACCACAGCAAAACGTCTCCTGGTGGGGCCCTCTAAGGTCGAGGGCGGAGCGGTTTTCCTTACTTCTGGCCCCTGAGGCATCTTCTTCCTCCCAGGCTCTTCTAACCAGCTGCTTGGCAGCAACACTGATACCCAGCTCCAGAGAATCTCAGTGGCCTATAGCCCTAAGGGCCCTGTGCTGACCCTAGGCGCTGATCCCATCCTAATGCCCAAAGCCCTCGTGGTGGACATTTGTCCACTTCCCTCCACTCTCGTACCTACTGCCCAGAGTGGGGAGGTTGTCGGCTATTCTGCCCTGGGATGGGAACATAGCTCCCCAAACCGCAGATGTGGTCTTCCTAGGCAGACTGGACTGACTGGCCTGCTGGGTGTCATTTGCTGAGGACGGGGACAGCAGTGTCGCTCGGCCCCTCTCTCACACAGTGCGGCTCTGTTAACTGGGTACGTAGTCTCTTCTGGTTCCCTGAGCCTGGCAGTGTGGTTTTTAACGTGTGTCAGCATGATCAGTGAGGAGGAAGCCAGGCCCAGCATGACCCCTGCAGAGGCTGGCGCCTGGGACGTGTGCTGCCCTGTTGCAGCCAGCATTGTGAGGGGGGGTGAGGAGCCCACGGGGGCAAAGGCTCCTCTAATGTGTGTGAGTGCCAGGCTCTGTGAGTGTCTGCGGCCTTCTTGTGATGCCCAAAGAAGATCCTTGCTGCTGGCACTGGGTCAAAGTGGGGAAAAGGAGGAGTCTGCATATGCTGTGCTCTCTGCTGTTACCCAGGAGGTATACAGCCTGGAAAAATCAGGGCTTGGACCTTTGCTAGTGCCTTTTTCTGTTTGGTCACCCCCTCCCATTCCCTCCACATCTGCTTCCTGTCTCCTCTTAATGACTCTGTCCTCTCCTCTTCCTCTTTGCACACGGAGGGCCTAGTGCTACACATGGCTAGCCTGGTAATTGCTGTGCACCCCCAGTCCCTTTGGCCCACCGAGAAGCCAGGTCTCCAGGATCTGTTGTCAGATCAAGCTGGAGCCAACGTGCTGTCCCCTTGGTCCAGAGCCTTAGATTGGGGCCACCAGGAGCCCCTGTTCTTGGCTTATGGTGGCTTCAAGTGGCTCCCAGTACCAGTTGTTCTCAAAGGGACTTGGTGCTCACAACTGGGGATTTGAGGTCCAGCTGGAGACCCCTTGCCATAGAGCAACCCAGGTGCCAGTCCAACCTCGGGGTCTGTGTGTACTGCATGTTCACATGGACACTGAAGGTGACAAGTATGGATCCCCCTGTGTGGCAGCATGCAGGTGGGCACACAGGACGTGGCTTCTGGGGGACAGGCAGAATTGCACCTGGCCGAGGAGCCCAGGTGACTGCTGAGTGTGTAGCTGGGCCCTCATTCAGGGCACACAGCTAAAAGGAAAGTTAGAGGGCACCAGACCAACTGGGTCTGGGGACATCACCCAGTGATGACAAGGACGAGATCTTGCTTGTCATAGGCATTGTCTAGCTTCATCATAAGACCTGGAGCCGAGGTCAGGCCTGCTGGCGGCATGTCCCTAGAGCCCTGGACAGGAGGATCCAGGGCCCGCCTGTGCACCCATGAGTGGTGCTCAGCCAAGCTCTGGCCCTCAGGGAGGGGGTCCCTGCCCAGGGCTGTCTTCCTTTGCTTGGGCTGAAGGCCAGGCAGTTAGTTGCCAGGCTGCCCCTGCTTCCTACCTGGCCTGCACACTGGTGTCAGAGTCCCACGGCCAGGAACCCAAGACCCAGGTGGCTGTAAGGCTGACAAGGCCAGTGTAGTGGCAAGGGACAACTGTCTACAATCAGTGAGGGGTGGCTGGGTCCTGAGAGGCTGTGGAGTGGGGTCACCGTGTTTTCTCTCTAGGCTTTCCTAAAGCTGGGAGTAACATGTAAAGCAGACTTCTCTAAGGTCGTTCTTCGCTTTCCCACCTCGGTCCTCCCCACAAACACTTCCTGGGACTATTTGGCAGATGGAATACGTGTCTTTGGCAGCCCTGGCTAACCATCTCTACACGCCAGCACGGTCTGCAAAGCCTCTTGGGAAAGGCGTTGGGTAGAGAACGGCCAGGATTTTCTTGAAGAGAGCCGTTAAAGGGGGAGGGGCATCTCCAACTGTCACGTTAGACCCACCTCTGAGCCTGCAGCCTGGGACCAGAGAGGGGACAGCAGTTTCAGTCCCACTGCTAGAATTAGGGCTTTAGGGGCCTGAGCACAGGTGTGAAGACGGTTGGGGGAGACTGAGGACTCCTTGAGAAGATTTACCTCAGTCTGGTATCACTTTCTCTTCATGACTCAGTAATCACAGGGTATTGGGAGAGGGATGGTTTGCCTGTCTCCCCTAAAGATGAGCGCTATTGGGGGTCCCTGACAGCACACAGCCAGCTCTACGTGGGTCTGCACAGGGTTGTGTACACAAAAAAGCTCCATCATGAAAATGCATGTTGTTTTACACCAAGACTGGCCACAGCAACCCGTCAGTGTGGTCTTGGCTTCAGACAGCTGGAGCATTGTGCGCGTGACTGTCAGCCTGAGGGACCCTGGTCTGCGGGGAAGAAGGTCTCAGTTCTGTGCCACCTTAGCTTCTTCGCATGATGTGGTTTTTTTTTTTTTTTTTTGCATTTCTCAGAACTTGATTGCTTGTTTTAGTGTTTAGAAGTTTAATATTTAACATAAAAATTGAACGTTTATACTTTGTTATTTTACTAGTACGTGTTAGAGGTACATGATTCCATTCTTGATGGGGAGTTGTACAATCAATGTGCAAAGTAAAAATTAGACTCTGCTTGATGTGTCATGGATCAACCCAGAAGCACAGGCTGTTCTGCCAGCATGTGGCGTGGTTTTGCCTGGATGATTCTTTCTTTATGGCAAGTGCAGTGCCTAGCGGTGCCCAGTGTGAGCGCCGAGCGGCAGGTGGCAAGAACAGGACGAGTGTGTGCAGCCATGGAGGGAGCCCGTGACAGCCCAGTGCAGGTCATTAGCTGTGCGCTGTGGGTGGAGACCGATCAGATGGTTCCTCCAGCTTTCGTGGGCACAGGCTCAGGCACAGGGCTGTGGCCAGCTCCTACCCCTTGTGTCGGATTCTTGGGGATAGAGCAGGACAGTTCTCCCTGGGATGGGCTTGTTCTGCTCACCATCCAGCTTACTTCACCGAAAGGTGGAAAAGTATGTGGGACTCTGTACAAGAGGGCCAGGGCGGGGAAGAGGTCAGTGCAGAGCCTGTGGGCACCACCCAGGGAGGCATCCCTGAATTGGTCACTCAGCTAGCACAAGGGCAGAGATTCAGTGGTTCTGTCAGGGAGAACCAGCCCTCTAGGGGAGTCAACACCTTTTGCCTGAGATTTCAAATTGACCCAAGTCTTAAAAGTAGACAACCAGGCATAATAGAAGATTTCGGAGTTTGTTTTTCAAAACTGCTTCGTGGTGCTGAGTGAAGTGGTATTTTTCTGTGATCCTGGTACTGTGGGAGGATGAGGCAACTCAGCTACTTAGACTGACAAAATTAAAAACAAAAATTAAATGGGCTGTTGATGTAGCTCAGATGTAGTTCCTGGAATCCATTCTCAATACTGAGAAGAAATATATGCTGATTTGTAAAGTACCTCGGTCAAGAGGATGCTACAGTATGTAGTATCTTGGTTACTTATCTCTCATTGCTGAGACAAAACCACCCATTGCCCAAAATTAAGGAAAGAAAGGTTTATTTAGCTCACATTTTGTGGAGGTTTTAGCCCATAATCAGCTGGGTGCAAGGCAGGGTAGCTCATGCCAGAAGGCAGCAGAAAACAGCAAAAGTAACGAGCAAAAAGGGAGAAGCATGGAGAAAAGAATTTCTGTTCCTTATATTGTATATGGGTTACCCACCCTAGGGTGGGTATAGCATTCACACTCATAATCCCAGCCTTGGATCATGAATCAATCACAAACTGTAGAAATCTGCCCCCGTGACTGCATGAGGCTTTGGGGTACAGCCAGACACAAACCATAACACTGAGCAAAACTGAACAGATCAACCCCAGGAACCCAGGATGCTCTGAGATTTCATATTTTAAAATTTCATCAAGATCTAGAGGATGCTTATCTGTTTTATGCAAGAAAGTTGGGACTGTGCTGTCCTGTACCTCTGTCCTCCAACATGTTACCATGTCACTGGGGATGGACTGCAGCTGACCCCTGAGAACCTATACAGGGGCATTTCCTAGAGGCCTCAGGAGCTCTGTGCCCCCGGGATCCAGTGCTCTGTCTGTGGACAGCATAGATCTAACGAGCCTGACCCTCTCTGTCCCTACTGCAGTGACAGTGACCCAGAAACTCTACTGCCAAGATTCCACCTTAGAAAATGAGGTTTAGAAATGTACATATTCATTTTGACTGAGTTACGGGCATGAAAAACTGGAAAACCCTCTTAGAGGACAGGCTACTGACCCAAATGTGTCACTGCGGCCACTGACTCTGCAAGAGATGGAGATGGCTGGGCCGGGTCTCCAGTGTGTGCATGAAGTGCCAGAAGGCTGTGGGTGGACAAACCCCAACCCGCAGTGATGACACACAGGCCTGAAGCCTAAGATGAAGACAGGAGGGGCAGCATCTTGAAGGAGACAGTTTCTCCTGGATGACTGTGACTGTGTCCCTCTATTTGTTACTCACCTATACTGCACTACTCATTTAACCATAATAACTTTCTTGACAAATATTCTCATAATTTATTGAACAAATGAATGAAACAAGGTTAGGATTTATTGATTTTCTATTGGATAAAATGCAGGAATCATCAGTGCCTTCCAGGATTATGTGGTCAAGGAGAAATGTGATTCATTGATGTGGAAACAGTATAAAAAATCAATCACAGGAACCTACCTTGAGCAGGGGCCAGAGACTAGCAGCAGGGGAAGGGACGAACCGCTCCCGGGCCCAGCATGGAGGAGACGGCTCTGGCCCTGGACGGTGGTGCAGGGTGCACAATATTGAGAATGCACTCAGGGCACTGTGCTGATTGTTTAGAACTAAACTATAAAAGCTTAGCTTTTATTTAAAAATAATTCTATTATTTACATAAATCCAGAAAATAAGAGCAAAAGTAAATGCTAACACATGCACCACAGTAATGGGGGGAAGGGCAGGGGTGGGGCAGGGTCTGGGCTCCTACTGTACTGTTAGGACCCACATCTAGGGATGTCAGAAGGCGTCTCATCTACTGTAATGAGGTACTGGCTACTCCATTATCCAGCGTGATTGTGGGGATCCCAGATAGCACTGACATCCCGGAGGGCAGGGGCTACCTCTGCCCTGGTTGTTGGATCGTGGTCCATGCCTGGAGAAGTCAATGTCGCACATAGTGTGTCTTCATGTCTATCCGTGGATTCATGTTCTTACCTGCTCTTCCAATACGTGTGAATGTCCTGTGACCTTTGCAGACACCAAGGATTGCTGCTCTGGGACCACCCTGAAGCCCACAGACTGACTCTGCACGCTCCTGACCAAAAGCAGTGCCAGGGCTGGGGTCGGGGAGGCAGAGCTTCCCCGTGGGGATGGAGGATCACCTGTGAGAATCAGCGTGACTGCTGCAGGTGGTCTTCCATGGGGCCAGGGCCAGGGTGGACACTTAGGACAGAGACCCCACTATGTGGGCTTGATTTTCTCAGCACCTGACTGAGACTGAGAGCAGGGGTTGCACCTTCCCAAGATTTCGTGTCATAGGCGGTTCCACACACCCTGTGCTGCTAGAGTGGAACTCACCTTTCCACCATCAGCTCCTGTGGGAAGGAAGTGTGGGCCCTTGAGGGGCCCTGGAAGGGGGCCTGAAGATGCTGGGGCAGCTGTCCAGGGAGGCCTGCTCCGGGGACTCCGGCAGGGTGTGCCACGCGCCTGCCTGCTCCGTCCTCACTGTGTAGACTTCTATCGGACTCTCGGCCACCTGATTTCCACTCTGTGATGGGACAGTTGGGGGGCAGCATGGAGTTCATGTCCCACCCTACCTTCTTAGGACAATTTGGAGACGCAGCTTTGATCACACTCTAAATTGTTCATAATAGTTCCTATCACAAGGGGCACCAGAGGACCCCAGCAGAAAGTTAACCACTGCCTGGCACTCGGAGCAATGCTAGCATCTTCAGGCCAGCTTGTTGGCTCAGGAGAGGTCATATGTAACCCTGTGGATGAGGAGCAGCTGCCCACAGGGCCAGAGACACAGCTGCTCATTGTAGAGAGGAGGAAATTGGCTTGTCCTGGGGCCCCAGTTCCGTTTAGGGGTCACTCAGATCACTCCACCTGTTTCTATTGAAATGGCCTGGAAGGAGCCAGCGTTCAGCCTACCTGTGCAAGGCTGAACGCTACGCTAACTGCCGCCCTTGTAAAAGGACATTTAGTCCAGGTGTCCTTGACATCTGTCATGTGCGGCACGAACACCTGGGTCAGGGTGACAATGATGTGAAATGGCAAAAGTAAACCATGAGTGAAGTCATGGAACTTAGCATCCTTGTATATTTTTTGATTCCTCTTCCTTCCCTCCAGGCACACAGCACACAGGCCCCCGTGGCCAGCTCCAGGCCGATGTCCTGGGTGCAGCTCTGTGGGGACAGTGCCCACCAGCTGGCTCGAAGCATGAGGCTCTGCCTGCCCACAATTGGGGCTGCTTTTCCCCCAGATAACCTTGTGCTGCTGACACACAAGCAGCTGTCACAGGCTTCTCCCCCAGGGGGACAGGAGATGGCTCTGGGGCTATGGACGATCACTGGGACTGCCTTCTCCTCCTGCCAGCCCTGTCACGGGTGGGGATGTGACAGGACCCCAGGCCACGGCCTCCCATCTCCTGCTCCTGCCCAGGAGGAACTTTGCTCAGCATCCTGACCTCTCCACAACACACACACACACACACACACACACACACACACACACACACACACACACATTCACAGTGAGAACTAAGGGCTGGAGGTGTGCAGTGACTCACAGTGGTAGCTGGTCCTGGGCTTGATGGTTCAGAGTGTCTGTTGGCCAGGCTCAGGGAGACCTCTCCTAGGTTCCCTCTCATCTCAGGATTCGTGGTAACTGGGCCTGTGCTGCCCCTGACAGCAGTTCCTGTTCAGTGGCCTGAAGCATCTGGGCCAAGCGATCCTTCCTCTCACTCGTTTCCAAGTGCTTTCCCTGCACGGAGTCCTGCGGCTACATCCTCAATACCTGGGGAAGAAGCACAGCATGTGCACTATTGACTGTCCAGCCAAGTGACTAGGAAGGTAGCCGTTGCTAGACTGTGCTGCCTGAGTGTAGGTTTCCAAGCTCTGTTGGGACCCGTCCCCAAGGAATTGAGGTCATGTGTTGGGGGCCAGAAGCCGAGCTCCCCCTTGGATAAGAAGACCCTGTGGCCCCTTTCTCTCCATAGTGGAACAAATCTGTGTGCTCATTAGAAACAGCAATGAGAAACCAGGAAAGTTGCCTGTGTTGTTAGACTCTGATGAACTTGAAGTTTTAATGCAGCTAATGTGTGGACGCTTCAGATGCAGCAGGCACGAGTAAAGTATGCTTTTCCATGCGAGCGGTTATTATCTCTCCAGATGCAGGGCTCAGGGTCATCACTTAGAGATCTGTGGGATTTTAGAAGGACCTTCTGCCTGGTTTGTGTTCAGTTTCATTTCAGGTCCAGTAGGGCCCAAGGAGATGTCCCATGAATGCCCATAGTCGTTTCCCTTAATGGATATAAAAGTTTCTAATTACAAGCCCTGGGTGGCCAGGAGTGAAGGATCAGAGTGGGTTGTAACTTCAGCTAATCATGGATAGGTATCACATTTAGGTACTGAACTGAGTCACTAACTGCGGTCCTCAATACTGGGACACAGTGAGGGGACAGCAGGTGGTCACTGCGAGGCACAGTTTATGTATGACCCTGGAGATCCTTGCCCCAGGGGAGATGCCGAGCACATCACACATCACTTGGGGACTTTGCACTGCCGTTCCCTCCTGTCCTCCCATCCCACGCAGACCGTGTGCTTTGTGTCCTTGGTGGGGAGTGTGCCTTTGCCTGCAGGGACGGGGCTGTCACCACTCAGTACAGATGTTTCTGGTAGGTTTTCTTCAAGCAGTGACACCATGCTGTTTTTCATATGTTCTGCTGCTTGTCAGTAGTGGAGCCGTTGCATACTACTGTTTGGATGGAGCAGGAATTGTTCCCATCCATCTCCTGATGGCCCTTTGCGCTGTGTCCAGTGCTGACCTTAAAAAAATGTATCTTGTTTTGTTTTGTTGGATTTTATTATATGCAATGGCATGGGTAGCTATTTTAAACATAAGATATATTGAGGTAACCTTTGTTGACCTCCTATTATCTTGTTTTGAAGTCCTGTATCACTTTCATTGTTTTGATTGGTTTTATTCTGTTCTGGTTTGATTTTTTTTATGTCTTATGGTATGGGCAGCTATTTGGAGGATAACATGAGGCATAATGGTAGTAGCCATTGTTGATTTCCTAGTATCTTGTTTTGAAGTCCTGTATCACTCTCATTGTTTTGTTTTGATTGACTTTTCATTTTGTTTGGTTTTATTGTCTTTAAAATACAATTTTTAAAAAAGAAAGAAAGGGTAACTGGGAAGTGGGGAGGAAAAGAAAAGAAAAAAACAAGAACAAAAGGATAAAATTAAAACAAAAGTTCATAGATGAGAAGAAGAAGGGTTGAAGGGGAGGCAAATGGGAAAAAAAGAACATGCATAGGTACATTACAAATTCCCCATGATGAGTGTGATCATTATGTATACCTAAACTATAGCAATAAACTTAATTTTAAAAAATGAAGCTGCTATGACCATTATTATAGAAGTTTTTATATGTTAAAGACTTGAATTTCTTGGGGGAAATATTTAGATGTGCAATGGCTCCTTCATACTGCAAGTTTGTGTTTATTTAGAAGTTGTTAAGGTTTGTTTTGAAGCAGTTGATTGAAGCGTAGCTTGAGGGTTTTGTTTGAGTTCAATTTCATTGCTGCTTTGTTTTTGGTGAGGACTGTGCAAAAGTATCCTTAAATTTTCAGTACTTTCTGATTTAATTTTGTATAATCAGCTTGAGTACAAGCTATTTATATTGTACATATTCAATATTTTTTGTCATGGAGAAAATTTTAAAAAGAAAATATAAACATCACCTGTATTTTTCCCAACTCAACTTTTGCAGTTTTCCTTGCATATATGCCTTAGTCAATACACGTGGCATTAAGATTTATGATTATAGAGACATTGGTCTACTCTTAGGTATTTGCATTTGTTGAAATTTTTTATTATTAACCTTTTAAATGAGATGACAGCAATATTTGGATACTATATCTTCTCAGGGTTGGGATATCTTAGAATGAAAAATATTTGATCATTATTTTTCTTGCTAAATGTTTTCCTTCATACTAGAATTTGAACGAAGGACTTCTCATTGAGCTATATTCCCCCAGTGTTTTAAATTTTGTTTTCTGTTTTTTTAAATTTTGAAACAGGGTCTAACTAAATCAATAATTAGGCCAGGCTAGGCTCATTTTTGTGACCTGGCTTCCAGCAATGGTCCGCCATGAGAATTTCACTAAAATGACTGTGAGAATAAGCTATGCTTTATGGATTGTACCATAATGCACTGGGTAGGGATTCATTTTCATTCTGTACATTAAATGCATCAACCTCATGAGTGTAACTGTGTAGTGCAAACATATACTAATCAAAGGTATAAGATGTTATAAACAATAAAAAAGGAAGTGACATTCTGACAGCTGGACAGAAATACAACAGCCAAGTGAAGCTAAGCCTACGCAGACCTGACAGCCCCTCCCTGGCAGGCCAGGGTCCTTCACTAAGCCATGTGAGTCTTGGTGAGAAGCCACAGCTGTCTGAAGTCAAGACCATGCTGATGGGATTTCTGCGGCCAATTTTTAACCTATGCCATAATTATTTACTTTTTAACTTAGTTTTTCTATTAGTGCGTATTTGTCATACATATGGATTACATTCATCACAGGAAATTTGTACCTGTGCACAAATATATCTTAATTCATTTTTTGTCCCATTCCCCTCTTTTCAACCTTAATTCCCCTACCACTTGCAAAATCTTTGTTTCCATTTTTCTATTTTCTTTTGCTCCTTTTCCTTTCCTTACCTTCCCTCCTTCCTTGTCCTCCTCCCCACTTGAACATGTTCCATCTACTTCCTTGTATCTGTCTTCCACTAAGCTCCTTATGTACCATTTAGGTTCCTCACACAATAGAAACAATGCGATATTTAAACTTGTGTGTCTGATTTATTTCACTTAAGATCAGGGCTTTGAGGTGCATCCATTTTTCTACAAATGACTCAAGGTTATCCTACTTTATGGTACAGTGGTACTCCATTGTACATACACACCACATTTTCTTCTTTCTTTTGGTAAGTTTCAGGGCTATTTCCATGATTTAGCTATTATAAACTGGGCTGATATAAATATAAGTATGCATATATCACTGTAGTGTGATGCATTGATCTTTTTGGGGAATGGCTGAATCAAATGGAATTTCTAGTTTTATTTTTATTTTGAGGACTCTCTATACTTATTCCATAGTGGTTGTGATATAGGGGAATGAAACTCCCAACCTACTATGTCTGGTACTAGTTCGTGTTCTCTAAAATCGAAGAATGAATTTTAAGAACAATGGAGGTTAAGAATTTTAAGAACAACGGAGTAGAACAATGGAGTAGAATATATTTATTGAGAGTAAGAAAGCTTCTGTCAAGAGAGAGACAGAAGGGGACCTCAGGGGGTTGCCCAGGACTCTGTCTTTTCCAGGGACTTTTATAGAGTAAAACCATGGGTTCAAGGCAGGGGAAGACTGGGAACTCACAAGGCAGATGGGCATGACGTGGGACATAACTACAGTTAGCCAGTAAGATCAATAGTTCAGGTAAAATTGATTATTAGGGACAAATGGGAAAGCAAGTCACGTAGCAAGTGGGCATTCTTGGAGCTGTGACCTTTCCCCTAGAGGGATGGGATAATGACAGGGAACTAATTAGAATATCAGTCCCCAGGATGTAGATGCATTTGTTTGATCCTTTGTCTTGAGGCCTGGCCCACAGCAGGAGGTGCCTGTCCACCCCCCCACCCCCAGTCACCAGGTGTCTGCACTGGCTCCATTGAGGACCTAGCCCTGTCTCACTGCCTATAATACTCCTGACTAACTCAGCTGCCTACAATAGTTGTACCAGTTTACACTTCTACCAGGAATGGAGAAGGGTGGGTCCCTTTTTCCTCCACAGCCTTACCACTATTTTTTATTGGTTAATATCTTGATGACAGCCATTCTGTCTGGGGTGAGATGGAATCTCAAAGTTGTTTTAGTTTGTATCTCTTGAATGACCAATGATGTTGAGCATTTTTAAATATAATTCTGTTTGTATTTCTTCATCTGAAAAATGTCTACTCATTGTCCATTTTTGGATTGCATCTTTAAATTTGGGTGGGGTGTCTTTTTTATGTCTACATTCTAGATGTTACTCTTTTCAGGAGTAGTTGGTAAATATTTTTTGCATTCTGTGAGTTGTCTCTTCATTCTGTTGATGATTTTTTTGTAGTACAAAAGCATTTAATTTGATGTGATCTCAGTTTTTGGTTCTTTCTAACATTTCCTGTGTGATCAAGATTTTGTTCCTAAAGCTTTGCCAACTCCTATATCTTCTAAAATTTTCCCTATTTTATCTTTCACCAGATTGTTTTTGTTTTATTCAGATCTTTGATTCTTTTTAATTTTAGTTTAGTGAAAGATATGGCTTAGGCTCAGTTTTCATCACATGGAAAGCCAATTTTCCCAACAGTATTTATTGAAGTGTTTTTCTTCCAGTCAAGTTGTTTGTCCAATTTGTCAAAAGTGAAGTAACAGAGTGTGCTTGGAGTTGTTTATACATCTTCTTTTTTATTCCATTAATCATGGAATCTTTGTGTGTGTGTGTGTGCACCTGTGTGTGCATGTTGCCAGTACCGTGCTGCTTTTATCACAATGGCTTTGTAATAAAGCTTCAGGTTGGGGATTGTGATGCCCAGTGTCTTACCTTTGTGGAACATTATTATAATCCCAAATATTGAGTACAGTTATCTAAGTATCACAATCCCTTTTCCAGTCTTCCTCACAATCCAAAAGGTTATATTTGTAATCCCATTGAGATGTTATTGGAATCCCAGCAAGTTAATTCCAATCTACCACCTCCAATGCAACCCACTGAGAGAGTAAAGACACCAAGACAGATTCCAAGTTAAAGGCAGCCACGGGTCCTGAGTCCAATCCCTGTGAGGACATGCGTACAAGGCCCTGATCCTAGGCCTCTCCCAGAATCTACTATCTCGTGAAGAAGGGGGGTGGCTCAGGGATGAGTGACAGTGAGGATGGCAGGAATTACATGAGTGACTTGAGCTGGCTGGCCAGGTGGGGAGAAAAGCACCTCTGCAAAATGCAGAGATAAGGATGTGCAGAAGGATCAATTTACATAATTAAGGTAGTAACTGAATTGTTTTAGGAGGCTGTTGCTTTGGTTTCTGATATGGTTTCTGATATGCTTTGGTTTCCTCATTCCTGGAGCTGATAGCTCTACTGTCCCACTGTACTCATACATTTTACAGAGAGCACTAAGTGGGAAAACAGGAGACTGTCTGATGGCTTTAGAGATTACACACCAGTACCTGGCTGGCCTTATTTTCAATGCTTAGAGCCAATTGAAGAGAGAAGGAAACACCATAGCCAACTCTGTACATATCAGTATAAGAAGATCAGTCTCAATATAATCAAAGTTGCAGCAATTGTTCTGCATTCAAGGGGAGTCACTCCAATTGTCTCCCACACACATAACTGCTTTTGCTATCCTAGGTCTTTTCTGGTTCCATGTGAATTTTAAGATTTTCTTTTGTTCTGCGAGGTACGCTATTGATATTTTGATTGGGATTGCATTAAATCTATATTGGTCATTTTCACTATATTTCTTCTGCCTCTCCAAGAACAGGGAATATCTTTTTTTCTGATATCCTGTTCCAGACTACCATTGCTTTGGATGTATCTAGGTCCTTCGCTTCCTGTGTTAGATTGATTCTTAAATATTTTATTTTTACTGATGCTACTATGAAGGTGGTGTTTCCCTAATTTCTCTCTCAGTGAGGTTGTTATTTATGTAGAGAATTGCTATTGATTTTTGAGTGTTGACTTTGTATCCTGTTATGATGCTAATTTTTTTCTTGTTGTTGTTAATTTTAGGAGTCTTTTGGTGGTGTTTTTGGGTCTTCTCATTAGAATATTATGTCATCATCAAATAATGATAATTTAACTTCTTTATTTCCTATCCATACTCCCTTTAGTTCTCCCTTTTCTTATTGCTCTGGCTAATGTTTCCATAACAGTATTGGAGTGGTGATATGAACATCCTTGTCTTGTTCCTGATATTAGTGTGAAAGCTTTAAGGTTTTGACCGTTGAGGATGATATTGGCTTTTGGTTTGTCAAAGATGACTTTTATCTGACTGAGATAAATTCTTTCTCTTTCAATGTTTGATACAGTTTTTATCATGAATGAATTTTTGTACGGTGTGGGACTTCATTAAATGCTTTTCAGCATCTATTGAGATGGTAATATGATTTTCCCCTTGTCTCTGTTAATATGGTGTATTATATTTATTGTTTTGCATATGCTGAACCACCCCACTATCTCCAGGCTAAATCCTACTTGGTGTATAATCTTCTTGACAACTTGCTACATTCTGTTTGCCAGTATCTTATTGAGGGTGTGTGCATTTATGTTTGTTAAGGAGGTCACATTGTAGCTCTCTTTTTTGTTGTTCCTTCTGTGGGTTTGATAACAGGGTAATACTTGCTCTCAGAAATGAATTTGGGAGTACTTCTTCCCTTTCAATATCATTAAACAGTTTGAGGGGTAGTGACATTAGATCTTCTCTAAATTTCTTGTAGAATTCAGCAATGAATGCATCAGGACTTGAGCTTCTGTTTTCTGTAGTTGTTTTTATTAGTTCATCAATTTCATTGACTGATAATGGATTATTTATAATTTTTAAATCTTCTTGATTCAGCTTTGGTATACATGCTGCCAAAGCGTGTACTTGATTCAGCTTTGGTAATTCACCCTATGTAGGAATCTGTCCACTTCTTTTGTGTTTTTCATCTTATGAGAGTACAGGTCTCAGCGTAGATATGAATGATCTTCTGGATTTCTGCAGAATCCATTGTGATTTCCCCTTTTCATTCTTATTTCTGTGAATTTGGATTTTTGCTTTCTTTTTAAAAATAAACTTGGATAAGAGTTTGTCAATGTTACTTATTATTTCAAAGAACCCATTCTTTAATTCATTAATTTTTTGCATTGTTCTCTTGTCTCATTTGCATTAATTTTTGCTCTGATTTTCATAATTTCCTCCCTTGTATGCTCTGGGTTTAACTTGCTCTTCTTTTTCTAGAAGCTTGAGTTTCAACATTAGGTTATTTATTTGAGCTTACTCAGTTTTTCTGATGTGTGAATTCATTGCTATACGTTTCCCTCATAGTACTGCTTTCTTTGCACCCTGTAAGTTCCAGTATATCATATTGGTATTATTGTTTAATTTTGTAAACTGTCTAATTTTTTCTAATTTAATCTGTTACTCATTGATTGCTCAGGAGGGTTTTATTTAATTTCCATACAGGTGCTTGTACTTAGGTTTGTCTGTGTGTGTGTATCTGCTGGAGTGCTGACAGAAGTCCATCCCAGATGTTATGATTTATAGTTTTTGTGGTTTATCTTGCCATTGATATCCAGTTTTATTACACTATGACCTTATAATATGCAATTGATCATTTCAGCTCCTTTGCATATACTTAAGCATGTTTTATGAGCTCGTATATGCTTTATTTTGGAGAAAGTCCAAAATGTGTGTGCTGCTGGGAAGTGTGTGTATTCCATTGTTGTTTTCTATCCCCTAGAGGTTACTCTGAGACACAAGATTGAAACTTGGGATGGTCAGAAGTGGGAAGAGCATTGGGCCACTCCTCCATGGACTGCAATGTGACTCCCTTTAAAGCCTCAGAGTCTCATGTTGACATGTGTCAGAAGCCATTCCAGCCAGCCCCTCACAGCCAGGACTGACTCTCCTACTGTTGTGAGCATCCTTCTCCAAGACCTGAACTGGTCAGTGCTTGGAACTCAGGATAAGTTCTGAGTAGTCAGGTATAATTAGACCCCTTTGTGATCCCAGTGCTGGGGCACAATTACAGAACAACAAACTTACAGACTTGCTTAGCAAGTTAAAAGCAAATAGTAGCTCTGTCTATGCTCTTGCTGCGTGTCATGTAGCTGGCCTGCTAACTTCAGTCGGCCTTGACTGTCTGGATGCGGCTGCTTTTCTTCTGATAATGCTCTGGGCTGATTTGACTAAGGTCAGCTCATTTCCCTTAAGAAAATATATTGCTTCTAACTGGCTTCCAGGACTTTAGTTGGAACCAAGGAAGAGTCTCAGACCTGCTAGAGGGTTTCAGTGCCCACTGCTGTGGGAAACATGTCCCAGCCCTGTCAGGCACAACTGTAAAGGTTAGTTCTCTCCCAGCGAGTGTGCAGCAGGAATCTGCTGGAGGCGTCTACCATGGAGGAGGCTCTGCTGGAGGCGTCTGCCGTGGTATCTTGCATGCTGGGGCTGCAGTCTCGGCAGAGCCACCACTGAGGCTGGGCTCCATGGCAGGGTTACAGCGGGATTTAGGACACACACTTGACTTCTCCTCCTGTTGCCTTTCTCTTTGGCAATCTCATGAGCCTCTCCTTAAGGCCTCATCACAGGCAGCAGTGTCTTCCTCTGAACTAGAGCTGTAGAGAGGAAGATAGAGAAGAAAACGGACAGAAAGGAAGACAGAGCAGAGGAGGGCGAAACCAAGAGCTACTCACAGCAGTTATGTGTGAACCTTGGCAGCAACATCACATGAGTTCTGGCATAATCAAATAAGAGTGATTTGCAGGATGGGATGGAGCTCAGAGCAGAGCGCCTGCCTGCCACGTGTGAGGCTCTGGGTGCCATGTCAGCACTGCCATGTGACATGAAATGAAAATGAGTGTGCCCCAGCCTCAGGAGAGTGGGTCACTCCGGATGTGCAGGTCAGCAGTGAGGGGAGCAGGGCCCAGTGCATGGGCCTGGGGGATGCACAGAGGTCAGGATGCAGGCACAGTGCAGGTAGAATCAGGGCTGTACCTCCATCCCACAGCGCTTGCTAAGCCCATGTGACGTCCTGATTCACTGCCTCGACAAATAGATAAACACAGCAGATAGAAAGTGGGGATTAGGCAGCACGGGATGTCCGAATGAATGAATCTCATGGTGGCATCAGGGATGTCAAGTGACATTTCCTCCATCACTCAGGAAGAGCCAGGCCTGTGTCACTGTATTCCATGCCCCATCCCACCCCTTCCTGGATTTCACCTCTCACTTTGTGCCCTGGGTACATGTGACACCAGCCCACACGCTTTGCCATTGTCTCTCACATGCATGACAATGTCCCTAGGAAGCTGATGCCAGGAAGACCTCCATAGAGCAGGGATACACGCTGGGGAGGTCCTGAGAGGCATACTGTTCTCTACTGGGTCACAGGAGTGGCTAGAAACCCAGGTGGAACCCTGGTGCATGGGCCTGGGTGCTTCCCTTCCCCATGCGGAAGTGTCGCTTCCCACCTGCTGATCCCCTGCATTCTAGGAAGAGCTGTTCTCTTCACTGTAAAAGGAGACTCAAGAATCATTCTGTGGGCTTTGAGGGTAAGCAGAGTGTGACCCTGTGGGACTGCAACACCTCCTGCGGGGAAGCCTGACGCGCATCTCTCTGACCTACTCAGGAGCACGTCGCCTCCCTCAAGAAATGGTGCCTGCAGTGCTACTGTACTCCGGGGTACCGGGTTGGTCCTCTATAAATATCTGAGAAGTAAAAAGGACAGAGTGAATCCTGCCTGCCTTGCCTCAGTTTTTAGCTCATGCAATGAGCCATCGCCCAGTTTCTTGTGCCTTCTCTGCTCTTGTGTACTCCTCGTATGTGTCCGTACCTGGGGAGGAAAGGAGTTCACCACCTCTAAAGAGGCACTGCCTCATCTTCTCACAAAGCTCCTGTGTGGCCCATCTAGTATGGGAGGCCAAGAGGGTAGCAGTTCCACATGCCCCAGTCAGGCCTATTGTATTCGAGGAATTCTGGCACCCTCCAGATCCTTCCATGATGTCTGAGGGACACTCTGCGGCCCACACCTGTTTTTCCAGGGCCACAGCCTTGCTTCTTGGCTCCTGGTCTGAGCTGCTAACAGGTGGGAGACCCAGCGCAATCTAAGCTGCCTGAGCTGGAGCACCTGAGCCCGTGGAGGCAGAGCCCAAGGGTGGAGACTGGCTTTCAGCCTGTGGACAAATGGTGTGGGGATGGGGATTGTTACACAGAGAAACATTCGAGGTTCTGGGGCTGCCAGGGAGCACTGGAAACTCTGGGGTACTCAGAAATTGGTGGGTTGGTGCAGCGTGAGAGTTCCCAAGGGTGAGTTTGTACAGAATCGTCTCTAACGTGCTCTGTGAAGTTTTCTAAACTTGGAAGGAGCATGGAACATGGGTGACTTTTTGTCCTGCTATTTCTGGGCTCCTGACCAAGTTCCAGTCCCACCTGTGTGCCCTCACCAGCTCTGAAACCAAAGTCACAACAGTGCCAAGAGCCCTAGTTCCAGGGGCTCCAGAACTGGGCCTATTGGTGGCTCCAGAGCAGGGGGCAGCTCCTCAGTTCTACCTGGGTCAGCACCTGCCAAACACTTGCCCTTCCCCTTTTTTCCCTTTGGATTTCTTTCCAATCTCATTTTCACCCTCATGTATGTCAATGTTTTATGCATTGCGTCCTAAGTTAATTTTAATAAGTTAAACTTTTATTTATTCTAACATAGTCACTGTAGTGGAATTAAGCAATTCCACTACATTTTCAAATTGCACGACTGCCACTTCTGCCAAATTTCAGAACAATTCCCATTCCTGCCCCACCCCACTTCCCTTCTCTGCTAACTTTGCATGTCTATGATTTACTACTTTGCTATTTCACATCAATGAATCAGGTTCTATGTGGCCAAACATTCCTGGAAGAGGCTGTTGTTGGTCTATGTTAGAAGGACCAATCCTAGATACTAAATTTTACAAGGAAAAAGTAAATACCATTGTAAATATGTTTATCATTTATTGTTCAAACAGCTGTTCTGTGATTTCCACATTATAAGGCAGAAGAAAGAAGGCAGACTCTGCCTGCAGCTAAAACAGAAACAAGAACAAGGTAGGAAGTAAGACTGACAGCCTACATCAGGAAAGTGTTACTTAGAGACCACTGTCCGATAGAAGGTCCCTATTTAAACAGGTCTCCTCAGCTTGTTCATTTGTGTCATAAAAGGCAAACTCTGGTAATTCTACAAGAATCTCCACATATGGCCTACAGGTGTATAAAATGCTCACTCTCCCAACGTGGACACACACAGGTATGCATCACGGAGGCATCTGTTTCTCCCAGTCTGTCAGGTTTGATGTGTGGCGCCGACCAGCACTGGCCAGCGTGTGAGGCAGAGCAGAGCCCGAGGAGCCCCCCTTTAGCTCACAGGGCTGAGGCTGGAGAGTCAGCCCCACAAGAGCCGCACCGCCTCTCAGGGTCCCTTTTCAAGACTGATGTCAGAGCACTGCTTGGAGTGGGGGTGAACGGGGAACCATCCACGTGGCCATCCACGTGGAGGGAATGTGCCATCCACGTGGAGGGCACGGTGGGTCAGTGTGGGTCACAGGAACCAGGGAGGGAAAGAGGCCAAGGCCTCTGATCATCAAAAGGTACCCAGATGTGTGAGGGCCGCCTGTGTGGAGGATCTCAGTTTCTAAGAAGGAACATCCATGATCTCAGTCTGCACACTCACGCAGATGTGCAGCCTGAAACCTCTACAAACTGTAAGCTGAATAAACCTTTTCTTCTTTAATTTTTGGTGTTAGGTGTTTTGCCTCAGCAACAAGAAAAAAGTAACTGAAATACACAGATAGACAAAGATGTCTTAAAAACAAAATGGGGGCAACCTGCTCCGGACCCTCTTCTGTCTCTCTTCAGACAGAAGCTTTCTTTCCTTCAATAAATATATTCCACTCTTAAAAAAAAAAAGAAAACACCATACAGGAAAATATTCCTAGTAAACTCAGACAGAAAAATTTTCAACAAACTACTAGCAAACTAAATGTACCAGCACATCCAAAGGCTGAAGCACCAAAATCAATATTAGAATTAACCTCAGCTGTGCAAGAATGGTTCAATATGCACAAACCAATCACTGTGAAAAACCGTATTCTCAGAACAAAGTACAAAAATTCTAACTCAGTGCATTTGGGAAAAAAACACTTGAAAGAAAGTTTACATTGTTTTGTGATAAAAACAGTTCTGCCCACTATGTGCAGAAGTATGGACCTCAGCCCAGTGAAGTGCTGCATTACTCCTGACAGCACGCTCAGGGGGTGGACACCAAAGGCTTCTCTAAGGTCAGGAAGGAGGCCAGGACGCCCATCTGGCATCTTCTGTTCAACACGGTACTCGGGGTCCTGGCCATGGAAATTATCATGAGAAAAAATCCAAGATAGCCACAGTAGACAGGAAGGAGTGACAGTTGTGTCTGTTTTCAGAGGATATAATGTGGATTCAGAAAACCTAGGACGGCACTAAAAACCTGTTAGAAGTTATACAAATTCAGTGAAATTGAAGGAGTACAAATCCGCATGGAAAAATTAATTCCATTTCAATACGACTGCAATAAAAATACTGCAGTTCGATATATAATAGCATCAATAGCAATGATTACACAGTCCAAGTTTAATCAAATTCATCTGTGACCTGAAAACCATGGAATGTTGATGAATGAGTGAAAGCCCCAAGGAGAAGGAAAGAGATATTATCATTTGACACTGGGAGACTTAATATCGCTATGGTGTCCATGCTACACCAAGTAAATACCAGATTCAGTGCTGTTCTCGTCAAGTATCTGTGACATTTTCCTATAAACAGAAATGCGATCTGACTGTTCATAGGAACTACAGAACGCCACAAAGAGCCATTCCGTATCTACAGAAGGAAGATCCAAAGTAGATGCATCACTGTACCAGGTTTCAATGTCTATTATAAAGTGACATCAATCAACAGAGTCTCATACACACAGATTAGTTTGATAACCCAGACACCAGTACAAACCAAAGCCGACTTTTGCTGAGGGGTCTCTTTTGTTTAGTGATTTTTTGGTTGTTCTGTTTTTGTGATGGGGTCTTCCTTTGTATCTGGCTGGATTTGAACTCAGTGTATGTCCTGGGCTGGGCTGAAATTGGAACTCCCAGTGACCCTGCTGCCTTCCTTCCTGAGTGCAGGGGTTACAGGCATTCACCTCCATGCCTTCCTCACCCAATGAGGTGTTGACAGAGCTATGCAGAAAAGAGTTGTGCTGGTACTACCTGTAGCCACAGCCCTCTGGGAGGCTGGGGCAGGAGGATCCCAAGTGCAAGGACAGCCTGAATAAACTAACCAATTATCCAGAACCCGTCTCAGAATACATGTAAAATTTAAAAATATTTTAAATTTTATGTAAGATCAAAGGTTCCGAATTCAAGCCCCAGAAATTAAAAAGAGAGAATCTGGGGAGAGTGCGGAGGGCAGCTCTGTGGGAATCTTGGTCTCATCTCTCTGAAGGGCACCAGCCCCCAAGTAAGTCAGCCCTTCCTAACTTACTGGGTGGTGTGACATAAAAAGTGATTAAATCCCAAGAGAGGTAGGGGAAAGGAAGATGTTCCCCGAGGGTTACAAACTCTCAGTCACAACAGCAGGGAACTGCCAGTGACCTGCTCAGCTCCATACTTGTGACCACAGTGGATAAGCAGTGACTCTTCCAAAACTGCTAATTAATGGGATTTTTATCCTATTCACTGTGAAAGAAATGGCAATTAGTAAAGCAGTGGTTACATTAACTAGATTGGCTCTTTCTGCAGTCGAGTCAGACGTGAAAAGAGCACATCCTACCTATTAAATGTGCACACTTCCTGTCGTTTTCCAAATGAGGATACTGTATACCTGTGATGCCAGCACCCTGGGTGATTGATGAAGGAGGCTCACAAATTTAAGCCAGCCTGTCCCAAAGAGTAAATTACTCAAAGTAACAAAAAGAAACAAAATTGAAAATAACTGAGAAATACAGCTCCTTGACAAGTCCCTGGTTCAGATTCTACTACTGAAGTGAAAATTTCAAAAAAAAAATGATCAAATATTTCACGTTAAGATAACCTAATCCTGAGAAGACATGTTTAGCAACATATCTGCTGCCATTTCTTTCAGAAGATAAAAAGTAAAAGTTTTAACTCATACAAACATCTCCGTGTGTGTGCAAAAGAAACTGGAGAATCTTTGGGTTGGTTAAACTATAGGTGATTCTCATATTTTTCTTTTTAAATTTTCTCTATGTGAAAAATACTGGATTTATGTAATATAAAAAGCTTGTTCTCAGACTGATTATCTAACATCAAAGCAGAAAAACCAGAGAATCTGAGGATGTGGTTTCACACTTCTCACACACAGGCACCAAAAATCCAAAAAAACTGAAAGAAAAAACCTTCACAATTTATTTGAAACAACTGCTTCAAAACAAACTTTAGCAAGGTCTTAGTGAAACATGCCCCAGCAGTGCAATCAGGCAATTTCACATGTAAGTATTTCCCACAAGAAATACAACACAAATACCTATATAAGAACGGAAACAGCACCTACTTTTTTAAGGCCAGCACTGGACACAATGCAAATGGCCATCAGGAGAAGAACGGCAGCAATTCCTGCTCCATCCATGCAATGTTGTGTTGTGGTTCCACCACTACAAGAAGCAACAGGGGAAAGACAGCCTGGTTTTACTGCTTGAAGAAGACCTACCGGGAACATCCTGTGGTGAGTGGTGACAGCCCCGTCCCTGCAGGCAAAGGCAAACTCCCCACCAGGGAAACAAAGCACATGGTCTGCGTGGGATGGGAGGACAGGAGGGGACGGCAGTGCAAAGTCCCCAAGTGATGTGTGATGTGCTCGGCATCTCCCCTGGGGCGAGGATCTCCAGGGCCTCACATAGACTGCACCTCGCAGTCACCATCTGCTGTCCCCTCACTGTGTCCCAGCACTGAGGACTGCAGTTAGTGACTCAGTTCAGTGTCTCAGTGTGAATAGTTACCCGTGAAGTTAAAACCCACTCTGATCCTCCACTCCTGGCCATCCAGGGGTTACAATTAGAAACTTCTATATCCATTAAGGGAAATGACTATGGGCATTCACAGGACGTCTCCTTGGGCCCTGTTGGGCCTGAGATGAAAGTGAACACCATCCAGGGGAGAAGGTCCTTCTAAAATCCAAGAGCTCTCTGAATGCTGACCCGAGCCCTGCGTATGGAGAGAATGGACCTTCGAAGGGGAAAGCACACTTCCCCGTGCCGGCTGCAACTTAAGCCTCTATGCATTAGTTGCAAGAAAACTTCAGTCAGCAGACTCTAACAACACAGGCGGCTTTCCTAGTTTCTCACTGCCGTTTCTCACAAGCACACAGAAATGTCTCGCTCTGGAGTGAAAGGCACCCTAGGGCCTTTATCAGAGGTGGAGCTCAGCCTATGGACCCCAGCACGTGACCCCACTTCATGGGCGACGGGTCCAAACACAGCTTGGAACCCTACACTCAGCGGGCCGCACAGTCGAGCAACGACTGCCTCCCCGGTCACTTGGCTGGACACAGTGATCAGCGAACACACTGTGCTGCTTTCCTAGATCTCCAGGTCACAGATGCAGGACCCCACATGGGGAAAGCACTTGGGAACAGGTGGGAAGATGGATCCCTCGCCCCAGGCGCTACAGGCCACTTGGAAGACACCACCCAACTGTCATGGGCAGCCCAGGACAGGTCTCCCCAGATGCAGCCACCACAGGCCCTGAGATGAGAGGGAGCCCAGGACGAGTCTCCCTGGACCCGGTCATCAGACACTCAGAACCACCAAGTCCAGGACATGTCCATTTACAGCTGGCCACCTCTGTGAGTGCCCTGCATAACTCCTGCCCTTTGTCCTTACTGTGCGTGCGTGTGTGTGTGTGTGTGTGTGTGTGTGTGTTGGGGAGAGGTCAGGATGCTGAGCGAATTTCCTCCTGGGCAGAAGCAGGAGCTGGGAGGCTGTGGCCTTGGGTCCTGCCACATCCCCATGCATGACAGGGCTGGCAGGAGGAGAAGGCAGTGTCCAGTGATCATCCATAGCCCCAGAGCCATCTCCTATCCTTCTGGGGGAGAAACCTGTGACAGAGCTGCTTGTGTGTCAGCAGCACAAGGTTACCTGGGGAAGGAAGTCATTGTGGGTCACTAACTCAATGTCCCCCCACTGTCCCATCACAGAGTGGAAATCAGGTGGCCGAGAGCCTGGCAGAGGTCTGCACAGTGAGGATGAAGCAGGCCGGCCCATGGCTCACCCTGGCAGAGCCCCCCGAGCAGCTCCCAGGATAGCTGCCCCAGTGTCTTCGAGCTCCCCTTCCCCGACCCCTCGAGGACCCACACTTCCACAGGAGTTGGTGGTGGGAAGGTGAGTTCTGCTTTGTGCAGCACAGGGTGTGCTACAGCACCTAAAGTTCCAAGTCTTGGGGAGATGGAAATCCTCTCAATCTCAGGCCGATGCTGAGAAAATCAAGCCCCTGTCATGGCTGCAGGACGGAATGGGCTCTGTCGTAAGTGTCCACCCTGGCCTTGGCCCCATGGAAGACCATCTGGAGCAGCTGTGCTGACTCTCACAGATCCTCCATCTCCACAGGAAAGCTCTGCCTCCCCTAAACTGACCCCTGCACTGGGGAAAGTTGTTATGGTCAGGGGATTGCAGAGTCACTTTGGGCTTCATGATTGTGCAAGAGCAGGAATCCTTGGTACATGCAAAGGTCCCTGGTGACTCACATGTTCATCAATCCATGAACAGATATGAAGACACACTATGTGCACACACTCTGCAGACATTGACTGTGACCCAGTAAGCAGGGCAGATGCAGCCCCTGCCCTCTGGGGTCAGTGCTATTCAGGGTCCACACAGTTGCCCTGGACAGCAGAGCAGCTGTACCACATTACACTAGATGAGACCCCTCCTGGCCTCCTAGATGTGGGTCCTGATAGTGTAGGGGAGCCCAGAGGAGGTTCCAGAGACCAGGGCAGCACATCGCTGAATGAGCTGAAGCCCGAGGAGATGCAGTGCGGGACAGACACTTGCTGTCCCCTCATTCTCAGGTATTTATGGGGCAGCAGACAGGGGACAGGAAGGGAGGTAGTGTGTCAGCTGTCCTGAAGAGGGCAGAGATGGCCACACCACTGAGCAATACCCCCTCCAATGGAGACTTCTGTTAGGCCCTCAGTGTTGCCTGGGCCAGGACTGCCCTGGAGGGATGTGAAAAGCATGAGGCTGGACCACTCACAGCCCAGGCAGGAGGCCATGGGTCCATCCCTACAGGTGCCCTGGACAAGGAGAGTGGAGGCATGGCCAGGCCTCTCCCTCTGCAGCAACCTGCCTTCCTCAGATCCATGTCTGATGTTCTTGGCCCCTTGCTGGAGCTGCACTTCCGGGAGCATCCCTCAGCTGAACTTCAGGCCCCAAGAGAGTGTGCTGTGGCCACTGAGGCAGAGCCCAAGGCTGAGGACTGGGCTGGGGCTGTGGGCGTGTAGGGAGGGCATGGGCCTTTGGGTACAGACAGAGTTTAGATGTGCTGACTTTTCTGCTGAACACTGAGACCCTCAGGTGTCAATGGCACCTACAGTCTAGAGGACTTCGCAGGGGTGGCTTTGTGCACAGAGCTGTCTCTGACAGCGGTGGGAAGGTTTTGCCCCAGGAAGGAACATGGACAGTTGCTGATCGTTTCTCCTCTCGCAGCTGCAGGCCCAGCTCCAGCCCAAGCTGAAGTCCCACCTGCGGAGCCGACACCAGCTCTACCTGCAGCTCTGTCCCCAGCTCTGGCACCACAGAAGGAGCCAGCGCCAGGAAGCCCCTGTGCACCAGCTGCAGGGCAGGGGCTCCTGGGGGCTCCACAGCAGGGCTCAGCTCCTGAGCTCCCCTGGGCCCGCCCCTGCCCCGCCCCTGTCCTTCCCCCGTTACTGTGGGGCATGTCTTGTCCTATGCTTTTGCTCTTGTTCTCTGGATCTATGTAAACAATAGGATTCTCTTAAAATAAAAGTTAAGCTTTTAGTGTGGTTTCACTCAATCAGCTGTGTGGCCTGAAGTGCACCCTGAGACCCCGCACCACTGTCCATGGCCAGAGCCTCCCTCAGTGCTGGGCCCCAGAGCACTTCTTCCCCTCCTTCTACTGCTAGTCCCAGGCCATCGCTCCCTGTACGTCCCTGTAATTTCTCTTTTTTTTTTCCTGTGGTTATTGGGAATTGTACTCAGGACTTTGCACTTGCCAGGCAGGCACTTATGCTGCTGAGGTACAACCCAGCTCTGCATTTTCTACCTTTATCTTTTTTTTTTTAATTTAAAAGAGAATAAAACAAAAGGGGGCAGTACAGAGCAGATCAGAAGAGGACAACATAGGCAACACAGTACTTTACATTAAGTCAACTGGACATCAACAGTATCTAACACCATATCTCTTACTCTGCTATAGTTGAGCATAGTTTCAATTACAATAATATCAAACATAACACAATAGTATAA
>PVJX010008876.1:0-63409 GCA_004027295.1 Dolichotis patagonum
GATATACCTCACAGATTTAGAGAAAACACTCCTAAAATTCATTTGCAAACAGAAGAAACCTAGAATAGCAAAGGCAATTCTGGGCAATAAAGGCAAGATAGGAGGCATCTCAATTCCTGACTTGAAACTGTACTACAAAGCCACAGTGATAAAATCAGCATGGTACTGGCAAAGAAATAGACCTGAGGATCAATGGAACAGATTAAAAGATGCAAGTATAAGTACAAAGACACTCAGCCACCTGATATTTGACAAAGGGGCTAAACATGTTCACTGGAAAAAGGATAGCCTCTTTAATAAATGATGTTGGAAAAACCGGCTCTCCACATGCAGAAGACTGAAACTAGATCCATGCCTATCACCATGCACAAAACTAAAATCTAAATGGATTAAAGACCTAAACATTAAAACAGAAACACTAAATGTACTGAAAGATAAGGTAGGTAGAAGTCTTGGAGAGATAGAGGTAGGCAGAGAATTCATGAACAAAACACAAAAGGCACTGGAAACACTTCAGAGAATCAACAACTGGGATATTACTGAAAAGTTTCTGCACTTCAAAAGACATCACCAACAGAGTGAAAAGAAAACCCATAGAATGGGAAAGTATTTTAGCCAGCAACCCCTCAGACAAAGGACTTGTATCAAGAACATATAAAGCATTGAAAAACATCAAGCCATCCAGATTCAAAGACCCTCTCCAAAAATGGGCCTCTGAGATGAACACACACTTCTCAGATGAAGATATACAAATGGCAAATAAATACATGAAGAAATGTTCACCATCACTGGTCATTCAAGAAATGCAACTTAAAACAACATTGAGATTTCATCTCACTCCAGAAAGAATTGCTACCCTCAAGAAATCAACTGATAACAAATGTTGCCAAGGCTGCAGAGAAAAAGGAACACTGCTCCACTGTTGGTGGGAGTGTAGACTGGTGCAAGCACTATGGAAATCAGTATGGAGAATTCTCAGAAGACTAGGATTGGAAGCTCCATTCAACCCAGCTATTCTCCTCCTGGGTATTTTCCCAGAAAAACTGAAAAGGTCGTATCACAGTGATATATATGCACCCATATTCATAGCAGCACAATTTGTAATAGCTAAATCTTGGAAACAATCAAGATGCCCATCAACCACAGAGTGGATGAAAAAGATGTGGTATTTTTATGCAATGGAATATTACTCAGCTATGAAGAAGGATGATCTTGAGGCCTTCATAGGGAAATGGAGACAACTTGAGACTATCCTCTCATCAGTGAAATAAATAAGAATCATATTTATAAATATCACATTGTGTCTCTAGTGTAAAAAGTAGTAAGAAATGTAGGAGTAATAAAACCCAAAATGTGTAATTGCTACTGTAAAAAAGAAAGGAAAAGAAAGTGCTCTAAAGGATATAATTGTATGTATGTTTAAGTGTGTAAGATGGATGACCATATTACTGTTTTTGTTAGATCATGGAGCAGAACTGTTAACAGTGTCACTGTTTGAATGTGTACTTTGTATGTTTTAATTTTGTAGCTTGAACAACTATTTCCAAGATGACAGTATGTAATTTATCAAGTAATGATTTGTTAGTGTTCTTTTGTTTTTTTATTTTTTTATTTTTTTATTTTTTTCCTTGGAATTTTGTATTATTGCTACCCTTTTTTGTTTTGTTTTGTTTTGTTTCTCTTTAAATAAAATTAAAATAATAATAATAATTGGAAATATATACACATGCATGTATATACACACAAAAAACGAGTCACAGACATATACATATATATACATATTCTGTTTAATATAGCAGCAAAATATGACCTCACTTTATTTTTCCTGGAAAGGTATAAAGTAGAAAATAGTATTATCCTCAGATAACTGAAGGCAAAAACCATATAACTTCAGACAGGTTACAGTGGTA
The DNA here is from genome assembly GCA_004027295.1 of Dolichotis patagonum. Classification (NCBI taxonomy): domain Eukaryota; kingdom Metazoa; phylum Chordata; class Mammalia; order Rodentia; family Caviidae; genus Dolichotis; species Dolichotis patagonum. The sequence goes on from PVJX010008876.1 coordinate 1,911, forward strand.
GCAAGTGCTACATTCAAACCAAATAGTCTGATTCCAGAGCCAAAGACAAACTGAGTATCTTTAGTTTGTGAGTGGGACGAAACAAGCAAATAAGACCATGATATTTAGAACATAACACAGAAGGACACAGAAGTAAAACACAAAATTACATATTTGATATAACAGTAATTTTGTTTTTAAAAACATCCAGAGGCAGAAAAGGAACAAATATGCCAAAATGTTAACATTTATCACTTAGCAGTGGGATTTGAGTTTATCTCTTTCTCCTAGTACTTTCATGCTTTTAAAATCTGACAAAAAGTACGTATCTTTTTTACAGTCAGACAAGGAAAAAAAAAAAAGTTAAATGCAAAAAAAGTCTAACAGACTTCAAGAATTCTTCTTCCAAGATTGCCTACATACATCAGTTAAACTGAAGATAATATAAGACTGTTAGAGATTATGGCTATTTTTTCCAGAAAGGCTTAAGAGCACTCCCTATTTTGTAATAGTACAAGGGAAAATACATACATAGTCTGCGAAAAGCACTACTTAAACAAAAAAGGTGAACAAAAGAAAAAAAAATCAATAGAGATACAATACAATGAGGAATCTACAGAAATTTTTTAATTACGGATAGATGGTAAGTTAAGATTGTATAAGAAACAATAAATATTGTGAAATGAGACGAAATCATTCAACAGGAAAAAGGAAGTAGGGTGAGGGAAAGGGAAAAGGAAGCAATAGAAAAAATACAAGATAGTTATATGACCAGTTTCTCTTAGTTCACTGAAAAGAAAGATTTATGCTTTCATTTGGAGAATTTATTATGCCTGTATCTTGTACTTTGAGTTACTACTTTAAACTATACTCAGTGTATTAACTATTGTTATTATCTGAGGAACTACTTTAAAGATAACAATACTCAATGTACTAACTATTGTTATTATCCTATTATTTTGTTACGAAATTTTGTTTTACTTATTTTCCATAAAATAAATAAGTAAAAAATTTTTTAAAAGATTACACAAGCAGAATCAAATATGTTCTAAAAAAGCCTAAAACATTTAGTGACCTACTTAAATATTTCTCAGAAAAAACCATGGTAATCTGTATATAAACAGTATGTATCATGGCCTGTATTTTTAAGCTAAGCATTATTTGTTCTATACTATAACCCACATATATAAAATATCTGAAACTTGAAGTTCTACATGTTTTCTTTAGAACTTGAAACCTTCATTTCATTTACTACTTACTACCTGCCCAGGATTGCTTTCCCACTATTCAAATAAAAGACGATTAATCTTTTTTGCATTGTTTCAGAACAAGAGGCAAAAACAGCTCCTTCATATTGCTCACAATTTATCTCAGGAATTATATAGAAATTACTTACAATCTGCCATCTGTATATCTGTCCCCATCTGTCTGTTGCTCTCAATTACATACCTTTTAAGATTGAACTGTTCCACAAGTATGTGCAACAACAAATAAGGGGGCACTTAAGTATCTTTTCATTTAAAATAACAAGGCTATTTACAAAAAGAACTGGTTAAAATAAAAGTATCATTTTCTTTTTACATTTTAGAGCTTTTTTCTCATATGAAAGACTTAATTTTTTAGGAAATCATATATAATCATTTAATTTTCTATTCTCTGTTCACATTTATTCTTACCAGTATCCATTTGCCAAACATACACAGAGCCATCTGAACATCCCACTACCAGGTAATCATCAGACGGCCTCCATTTGATTATCTGAATAGGGAAAAGGTGACGAGAAGCCAACATGATGCATTTTTTCTCTCGTAAACTTAGAAGTCCCACTGAATGGTCACTGGCTACAGAGCAGATGCAGTGCTGTACTCTGGCCTGAAAAGAAAAATAATCCTTCATCATATTTATATTAAATTTAGAATAAAAGAGATCCTGTCCTCAACAACTTAAATGAAAGTTAATTATATATTCATTGCTCTGAAAACCAACCACAATGTTAGGTCCTGTTGAACACTCTCTTTATTTATACATAAAAAATATCTAGCTCACATGAAAATATCTTTCAAACACACACACACACACACAGTTAATCTAAGATTAAAGACTGGGAAAGATGTCTTGGAAAATCTCCTGTTCAAATTCGAAGATGACCTTACTAAAATGATTTCTGTACGTGAGCAGGCAAAGCTGGAAAAAAATTGATCTGTTCTTACGTGTTCTCTTTCCATAGCATGAACTTTGCTTTGCTGCAAGAGCTGCTTCCTGCAGTGCTTCTGCTCGTGATTCTGTCATTTAGACCCATGCTCCTCCCTGCACCTCTGCTCAAAAACAATACCCTCACAGTCGCTCTGCCACTACTGTTCCTTTGGAGTCACACAGACCGCACAATAAGGGGAGATTCACCATCCCTGCTTGCTTCATAGCCCTGGTCTATAATGCCAGCAGGCGTACCATGCAACTAGCCATACAATAGCCAGTTAAACACTGCTATGTATTTTTTGTTCATCTCTAGTTTTGGTCTTCTAATTTCCTTTTAGAACGTGATCAAATACAAATAATCAAAGAAAGATTTTTCACTAGCAACAAAGAAATGAATCTATAATATAGAAAATTTAAAATCTGCCTTTTTATTTGTGTGACAATTTATAAGCTATTTAAAACTTAACTTTTTAGTGACATAGATTATGATCTCAGGTAAATCTGAGGGAAAAATATGAAAACAGCAGTGTTTAAACAGATTATTGCATATACTGTGGTTATGGCTAGAGGATGGGGCCCATTGCAGTAGGTACTATATACACAGATGCTCTCGTCTATGGAATTTAAAAAAGAAACCTGTCAAATCTCACTTTGCTGGACTTCTCTTAATCAAAAAGACTAGTTTCAGACAAAGATCAATATCTCACTGATTCTGCAAGTGGGAAATGCTTACAAGTATTAGGTGGAAGTGGGGAGGGGAGTCAAATGTGCATGCAGAACACTGACCCTATGTAGCTACTGCTAACATTGAATTTAACCATAAAACCTCCAAGGACTCTTACAGTGTTGATGTCAGCATAATTATTTCTATGAGAAAACACATCATTTGTCTCCACATTTGTTTGACCATGATAATCTTTTAGATTCAGTTTTAAAGTCAGATATGTTGGGGGATGCTACTGAAACTGGTCCCCACTACCACCACCCTTTTTATTTAGGGTTTTTGTTTTGTTTTGTTGTTGTTTTTTAGTTTTTTGTTTTTTGTTTTTTGTTTTTGTTTTTTTTTTTTGAGACAAGGTCTCACTTTGTGGAACTCGAAGCAATCCTCTGCCTCAGCCTCCTGAGTGCTAGGATTACAGGCATGCACCACCACACCTGGCTACAACTAGTTCCTTTTTACTATGGCTGCTAAGAAACACAGGGCTAAATTTTCTCCCTGCAGTAGTGCAGGATCTTGGGCTGAATACGAATTCTCAGTGATCTCTCTTGCTTCTCTCATTTTCCCCTCACAGTGATACTGCTTTATCCCTGTTACCAAGTGTTTATTTTTGTAAACAACCTAACATCAGTTTCTTAATAAAATAGAGCATTCAGTGTTTCACTTTTAATCCTTGATAGCTTTATTTGTACTTTTGGTTTTATAATAATTTAAGCCACTGAATAACTTTAAAAGCTAAGAAAACTAAATTCAGAAAGATGTTATAAAACTTCATTAAAGCTGGACATGGTGGCGCATGAGGGTAATCCCAGCACTCCGGAGGCTGAAGCAGGAGATCATTGTAAATTCAAGACCAGCCTGGGCAACACAGTGAGCTCAAGGTCAGCCTGAACTGCATAGCAAGACCCTGTCCCAAAAAGACAAAAAAAAAAAAAACAACAACAACAAAAAAAGCAACTTCATAAAACATTACATAGAATTTTTAAAGCATTTGTTAAATTTCCTTTACCTTGGCAAACTTTTGATTAAAACATGAAACATAATATCCTTTAAAAGATATTAATAACTGAGAAGCAGTTGATTGGTGGCACATTGTAAAACTTCTTTGACTTTGGATAGTGTAGAATAAAACTGGGCAAATACATGTGCACATGCTTCCACACATGCACACATCCCATAATGCTTTACTTTCAAGTATTTCACAATACATAAAACATTTATTAATTGCTGAAGATACATACTGCTAATTCTAGACAAAAGTCAGTTTAATACATTAGGTGTTTCGCATTTCTACAGGTTACTATTAATACTGTCCTTGGTTTTGTCAAAAATATCTATTACTCATTTTATAAAAAGTAATGATTGCTCATTGATAGTTAGCTACTATTTTCTATTTTGGAATGTTAATTCATTGAAAAAGTTCATTTTACTTTACCTCTCTAATCAGAGACACAGTAACCTTTTTCTCTGAGTGTTATTCCTGAATAGTATTTCTTTCAATCTATTCACATTCTTTCACCAAGCACTGGTAGGTCCAACCTTCATTCATTGCTACTCCTGATTCTATTGCTCTGACTCATCCACTCTCCAAGCCTTAAATAGTGCTTCACATTTAACTAGCCTGCTTGTGAGCCTGCAAGGCCAAATTCATTCCATTAATGTTTATACACACTCAAGGCATTCCTCTTCAAAAAGTAGAGAAATGAAGCATGCATGAGTCAATATGAAATTTTACCAATATTCTATACTATGTTTGGTGTTTCTAAGATTATGATCAATTGTAGAATCTCAACATCTGAGATGATATAAAAAAAAAAAAAACTACTGACAACTACTAAGCTATATACACTTCAGTGGCAAATATCTCCTGGCCATAGCTTGTAATCTAGCAGAGAAAGGAAGAGAGCAAAACAAAAAAACAAGGCTCTCTCACTTCTTTGAGGAATTTAACTTTCCATGCATTACCCCTCGGGAAGAGCTTCTCTGTCAGAACTCTCACCTTCCACACAGAAATGCAGGTGGACCGCTTCAAAAACTAAAGAAAATGCAATCTATCTTCAATAAGATATAAAAGCTCTACCTCATATAACTACGGTAAAACTAAAGGACATACCAAATGAATAAGTAACAGCATAAAACCAGTTTTTGAAGGATTACAGGATTTAATTTTCTAAAGGTTACAAAAAAGAGCTAGTACTCCAAAAATTCTCACTCTTCACTGCTACATTGCACTCTCCTAACATATACATTTACCTAAATATGTATTAAACAATTCTATTACTCTTTCACAAAATTTAGTAATTTATAAAAATTATATACCATCTCTGTAAATGATAAGTACCTGAAGAGTTAACTTTAGCCTTACTGTAATAATAGCCTTGAAATAGCCAAAATAATCACGAATGAAAATAAAACAAAAAAAATCAATATTACTAAGCCCAAGAAAGTATAGTTATTAGAGGTACTTAACTCACAAGAAAAGATGGTTCTCTGCTTTTTAAATATGGATTAAAATAAATCTAATTTTTCTTCTTTCACAAAAATGCTAGTCCAACTCATCTATAGAAAACTGCTCTAGAGTGAAAATGGACCAATACGGTAAAATCTCATTAATTTTGATTCCACTAATTAATTCTGAGTTGATGGTTACTTTTGCAGCCTATGTGAAAACAAATTAATGGTATAAACAAAGCAAATGTCTAGCTCATTTAAATGTTGAAGGAAAAAAGACCAAGCACCACTTCAATATTAATTTTAATTCAAACAATGAACAAATTAATTGTAAGTAATTTTCAGCTGTCTGTTAAATGAAAGCACATAAAAGATTTTATAAAATACAATTAATTTCATTTTTGCTTATCTGTCCTCAAAATTATTAAAGATGCACTTCTTAAAGAATATTTTAGAGCTCATATTTCTTCCGATTGTAGACCTGCTTCTCCACAATTGAGTTGAATGAGCACAATTCCTTTATTAATAAGAGATCTAAGTTACTGAACATCAATTAATTCCATAATGCAACTAACGCCATTCTACCTTGTTTTATTTCACTTCAACCTGGACTTTAACCTCAAAATGAGCTAATATCAAGGTCATTAAAACAAGATAATGTATTACATATTTAATGGATGTAAGTAAAATGATAATAAAACTAAAAACCATGAACCTCATAACATCATAATAACTAAGCTTATTTGAAAAGCATTTATACTCCAAACTTTCTTGATCACATATCTACTCATTAAAAAAAAACTTTTGGAATGTTATGCCATATGAAGAATGACTCAAACTAAACAAATTTAAGATGAAATAAATTTTTTCTTAAATATCTCAGTAACTCCATGTTAGTTTACCTGATAAAAGGCACAATATATAGTCTTAGCAAGTTTCATTGCTAACAATAGCAGATGTAAATCCATATTTTATATAATTAGTAATTATTTTTAAATGCATTCTTTTCAGACTGACCAAATGACCTTTGCTTAAAACTCAATGTCACTGATGAACTGATACTTATTTTCCATTAAAAATACTTTCCATCTGCCAGGCATAGTGGTACATTCCTGTAATTCCAGCACTCAGAAAGTTGAGGCAGGAGGGTTGCCCACATTCAAGGCCATCCTGGGTTACATAGTAAGTTCAAGGTCTATTTGAACTAAGTGGTGAGACTGTCAAAAAAAAAAAAAAAAAAAAAATCTTCCAACAATCTTTTTTCTGCTGATTTGTGATGGTCAGGTTAACAATTTACCAGATGAAAGCAGCACTTGCCCTGTCAGTGTGGCATACTCACTTTTGCCCTAAATAGTGTGTGCCTATCTTTTGTTTAGTTTTATTTTTCTTTTCTGAGACAGGGTCTGTAGTCCAGGCTGACCTTAAACTCTCAGGGATCCTCCTGCCTCAGCCTCAAGTGCTGGGATTACATGCATGTGCTACCACAGCCAGCTTTGTTTTTTGGTTTTTTGCTTTTGGTATATGTGCCCATCTGACACATGAGGAGCGTGAGAATACCAGCATCCATACATCTAATAAATGCTCAGAATGTTCCATTCCTTATGATTGAAAATAACCAATAAATAAAAGTTCTAATATTTTCTTCCCAGACCCCAACTCACTGTCTCATAATTTGTAATCACTGCTATCAACTGACTTAAGATGAATCCCATTAAAAACATTTTATTGTTATGAGAATTTGTGCAGCATGGACTGAGCATTCATCAACCTTGCTAGTATTTTGCAGGTAAAAATTATTCACAAAAACCAGGTGTGGTGGCACATCCATGTAATCCCAGCACTCAAGAGACTGAGGCAGGAGGAGCATTCCAAGTTTGAGACCAGCCTGGGCTACACAGTGAGCTTAAGGCCCACTTGAACTGCATAGCAAGACCCTGCCTCAAAAAGACAAAAAAAAAAAAAAAATTATTCACCAAATTAATTCTGTCCTAGAAGCAATATATACCAATGACAACAAATACTAATTAAAAATAAAAGTAAATAATAAGGATTAGAGCATTTAGTTGAGTAAAAATTCTATTTTTTCTTTGACAAAATGTTAAGAAAACTGGAGAAAGAAAAGACCAAAACAAATACATTCCAAGGCTAATCTTTATTTTTCAAAGAATTCTAATCCTATATGAAATAACAGCTGACTGAATTTGCCAGTAAGTAATTCTCATAGGACATGAGTGCTGAACAGCAGAATGCCACAAGCTATCACAGAATCTGATACAGTCAGAATATACCACCTAGGTCATCCAGTCTGACCTCACGCATTTTACAAGACTTCATTTTAAACTATTCCCAGAAACCTCCTCTGTAACCTGTTCCTAAGCATCTGCCATGAATTACAGAAATTAGAGACAGCTAGTTTATCCCATCTACTAGCTCTCTGGGGAGATGATTCTACTTTCCAACAGTTTTCAATGTTAATAATATATGTACAATTTTATTTTCTACTTTTGCTAATTTGTTTTCTAAATTATAGTATTCTTTTTTTCATATTTGGTGAACAATCTTGTATTTACCCAAACAATTTCTCCTTTTGTATGAATATCTTCTAAATATATGAACACTCTACTGTCTCTCCTTTTAAATGTACCCATCATTAGACAAGCCATAAATGACCAGCTTCTTTCGCTCATAAATCAATCCCACTACTCTCTCAATCATTATTTTTTGTACTTCCCAGAACTCTTCCTATGGAACATAAATGTGCTGTTAAGTGCATCATTTATCACTTTTAAATAGTCTACCTTAAAGGAAAAAAAGACCCTATCAAACTAAATGTTAATTTCATTTCCACAATGCCACAAAATCAGACCTAAATTAAATTTTAGGTTTCAGAAATCCATCCTTCTTTGAAAAAAAAAAAGGAGGTGGGAGAAAAGTGTTTTTAACACCTATTTTAGAAAATAAGGCCATGTCATCCAACTAATATTCAATATTCAATATAATATTGAATAATTATGAATAATAAAGACCAGATCATTAGGAACTACTTTTAACAACTTCCCTTATTCACTGTATATAAAAGGTAACTTAAAGAAAAGAGCAGACTGGGCTGGGGCTACAGCTCAGCAGCCTAGCACCTGCCTAGGAAATGCAAGGTCCTAAGTTTGATTCCTGGTACAAGAGAGAAAGAGAGAAACAAAGAAAGAAAGAAAGGCAGGCAGAGACAGAGACAGAGACAGAGACACAGAGAGAGAGCAGACTAATTAGAACTCAACTTTCTTCAACTGTTTCATTATAAAACAGCAAATAAATATGACGAATTTAAGATAAGATAAAAAACATGCCAGTTGTGAGAAAAAAAAGACTTAAAAACTGACATTGTGCCAGGCGTGGTAGTGCATGTCTGTACTCTCAGCACTTGGAGGCTGAGGCAAGAGGATTGCTGTTTCAGGCCAGCCTGGGCTACATAAGTGAGTTCAAGGATAGCCTGTACTACATAGTAAGATCTCCATCTCAATAAATACATACATACATAAATACATACATACATACATACATACATACATACATACTGACATTGTGATAAATTGTTAGCTTAGGGAAAAATAGGTTACCTGGAGTCCACTGTGAGACTTTGGCTCAAAAAACTAAAACAAAAACAAAAACAACAAAACAGAATCTAAACTCTAAGAGTTCATTCAACCAACTAATAGTCCCACCCTGGGGGGGATTTTTTTTTTTTTTCTTTTTTTTGAGACAAGATCTTGCTATGTAGTTCAAGCTGGCCTTGAATTCTCTACTTAGCCCAAATTGGCCCTGAACTTACACTGATCCTCCTGCCTCAACTTCCTAAAGTGCTGGGATGACAGGTATGTGCCACCACATCTGACTCACTAAAATTTTCATTATCTCCAAGAATCAAAAGCAAATTCAAACAATAAGATACTATTTTCATCTATCAACTTATTCAAACAGCATATATTTAGCGGGTTCTTACTTTATAGTAGATAATGTTCTCAGTGCTTGGCTATACAGTAAACTCTCAGGACAACGCTTTGAGACAGGTATTCTTATATTACTTATAAGTAATATCCTGAACAGCAAGGGACACTGAAATATATACTGGGATAGAAGGTAATTTGGCAGCCTTAAAAATATTAATAATTGATTACACAAAAACTCTGATATTTAATACGGACAAAAATATCCAAAGAATCTTTTCAAAGGAAATAATCCCAAACAGGAGAAAAACAATGTACAAATATTCATATTGTACTATTTATAATATCAGACAGTAGGAACAATTAAATGTCCAATACAGAAGAACTGGTAAATAAATGATATGCTCACACATGAATAACTATAACTTGAAAAAATATTTGCTATGTTTTGATATTAAGATGGAATATGTATAGGTAACTACATCTGTAGTATGTATCAGCACAAGTATATAATAAATGGACTTTTAATTCATTTATTTATTTTTTGGTACTGGGGATCGAACTCAAAACCTTGCACTTGCTTTGTGCTGCTAGGCTATATCCCCAGCCCTATAAATGAACTTTTAAAAGCTAAAGGAAAATATATAAATATATATTCATTGTGGTTCTCTCACATGTAGAAGGAGAGCAGGACGTAAACTTTTACCTTTTAGTTACCTCTATTTTCAAATACCATATTTTAATAAGGAATATACATTAATAAAATCAGAGTTAAAATGATATACTTAAAGAGCAAGAAATATGTTACAGGTAACAGAACATAAAAGGTAACATTTTAAAAGACTCCAATGTTGAATAATCAAAGAAAAACTAAAAGATAAATGATAAATGATAAATGATAAAAGATAAATGATAAAAGAATTGACAGTTACACAGTTCTCTAACAGAAATCAGAAATTTACAAATTCAAAAGAATGACTGTGTTTTGGCCTACAAAGTGAAAGAATTTCATTTTTAATTTATTGCATAGTTAAGCATATATCAAAACCAGATTTACTTATGTAAATCAATAATGAAAAATGGTGTATGCCAAAAATTCAGGCAGTCAGGAAGCTGAGGCAAGAGGATCACAAGTTCTGGCCAGCCTAGGCTGCATAATGAGTTCAATGCCAGTCTGGACTCCAAAAAAAGCACCTATCAAAAGGAAGGAATAATAAGTGGCTATGGGCTGGCAAGCCATGGCCACCCTAGGGCAAGAGGCAGCAGCATCTCCTGAGATCTGCACCATGTTGGAACTTAGGGTGCTGGGAAAACAAGCAACCAGCCTGCTGCCCTGGTAAGTGGCTGTGGTCTGGCAAGTGGGAGCCAGAGATGTGAGCATCTCTTGGGAGGTTGACCATATGTAATATGGCAAATAAGAGGGATTTCCTTCTACCATCTCTTTGAAGACAAATATTTTTATCACTGTTTTGCTTTGTCCTGATTAATGTATTGCTCTACTCAATACTGATTAATGTATTGCTCTATTCAATATTCTGTTTTGATAAGTTCTATAATATTCTGTACTTCCTTTGATTTTGCTATACCTGATTGAAAGAACAACTATTGTGAAGATAATGAGATATACTATGATACCTATTACTGTTATCCTGGTAACCTTCTGTGAAGTTCTGTACCAATTTCACTACACTGTCTCAGTTGGCTTTATTCCATCCTGTTCTGTTGTATTTTACTACCTTCAAATTAATAAAAAAAAATTTTAAAAAAAGGAATGAAAAAAGGAAGCAAGGAAGAAAGGGAGGAAAGAAAAGAGGGAGAGAGAGGGAAAAAGGAAGAAAAATTGAAAAAATGCAGTTTTTGGACTATTAGATAGGGAAGAGAGTACCTGGTGGGGGTCAGCTAGGGCACAGATCAGACTACTTGGGATCTGTCACTTGTCACACTTGCTATCTATGTGATGTGAATGAGTTATGTCTATTCTCTGAGCCTTGGTTTTCTGCATAATGTCACTACTAGCAAAATCACATCACATGGGATTGCTGTATGAATTAAATGAAATAATGTACAGAAACAAATTAACGGTGATTAACATATCATAAACACAAAAATGATAGTAGTTAATATGACCTCTACCATCTTCATCATTAGGTAATTATATACCATAGATTCTTTTAAAATGTAATTGTATTTCAGACAGGAAATACGGCACAGTGGTAGAGAAGTTGCCCAGCATGTATGAGGCCTGAAGCATCATTACCACCATAAAAAAATAATAATAACTGTATTTATGTTCTGAAGGGGCTTTTAAGTGTTGCCAATGTTTAAGTATCTACCAATCTCTCAGCATGGGAGCACATGCCTATAACCCCAGCACTCGGAGGCTGAGACAGAAGGAGTTCAAGGCCAGTCTGGCTACATAGCAAGACCCTGTCTCAAACACACACACACACACACACACACACACAAACTACCTACCTAAAATATTTATAAATCTTCAAGTACATTACTTTTCTCTTTACAGTATTTTCTTTTCATTTTAGTACTGTGTTTTAATCTGAATAGTTTCATCTGTAAAATCACCAATATCACTCATATTTCATTAAAATTACATTAGTGATATTTACAGCACTTCTATGATCAATAAAAGTGTTCACGTCAACAACTCAACAAACACCTTCCACTGTTCCTTGAATATTTCTTTAGATCTTCTGTCTATTGAATTTACTTTACTCCTCCTGTACTCATTTCATTAAAATTCTGTTTTTAACTTCAATTTTATGTTTATGTGTTTCAGAGACTAAAATGGCCAATTCTTCAAAGTACTGCAGAAGATACATATAGAGACAGAAATAGAGATACAGACATACAGAGATACAGAGATACAGATATATATAGTTTTTTGTTTTTTGAGACAGGCTGTTGCTGTGTAGGTCAGGCAGGCTTCAAACTCTCAGTGATCCTCCTGCCTCAGTCTCTTGAGTGTTGGGACAACAGGTGTGCACCACCGCCTTGGCTGCAGAATATACTGTATGGGGTTTTTACAGTCAACTCATGCTGCCATTGTTACTTACCCGCCCGGCCCCAAACCCTGGGCTGCAGGCCAGCACCACCCTTCAGCAACAAAGAACTTTGGCTGTAGAGCGCCTCCAGGTGTCAACTGTTGGAGCCCACTCTGCCTTCTGACTCTACAATTTAGAACCTAAACGGCATCACACATCTGACCTAGTGAGTTTCAATCTGCTTGCCTCCCATTAACCTACTTCACCTTGATCTTCCCAGCATCCTTTAAACATAAGCCTGGATTTATGTAACTCTTGTCTTTCTGTTCGAGAAACAAATGGATTGATGGACCCCGACCCTACTGTTAGGAGGGGAGACACTGAAAGGATCCTAGCAGCGAACTAACAGAACGTATACTAAAAATACCAGCTTAGAAGGAAAGTCGGTTTACTTTTTAAGTTTATAGCAAAGAAAGTTTAAAAACCTAAACTTCAGGGTCTACAATTAGACAAGAAAGCCATGCCTATTCCTTAATTTATGAGCTAAGAAAAGCAATATCTGGGGCCAGCCTTAGCTACATAGTGATGCTCTGTTGCAAAAAGATATATATATTTTTTATTTACATAAATATATATGTATATAGTAACACACACATACACATACACACCCCAGAATAAAATATTCAAAGCCAGACAGGTAGAGAAAGACTTACCCCTAATTTCAAAAGCTCTAAAACCACCTGGCCATAGTTGTTGAGTCACAAGGAAATGAAAAGTAGTTGTTGCCTAGGAACAGAGTACTATGCATCTACAATAAAGTCATTCCAGTACTGGAAATGAATAAACAATGCTACCAAGATTTAGGCCTTTTCATCTAAAGGAAGTTACAGTGAACTGAAAATAGAAATAATAATAACCATAATCATAACTAATGAACTCCTCTTACAGACCAGGCATTATTTCTAAACATAAAACCAACATTTTACAGAAGGTAGTACTAAAGACTAAATATGTTAAGTAAACTGCTAAAGTTACCACATGATGCAGACACAAGTTCAGATCTGTTTGTAAATCGCCCTCCTCTGTGCATCACACTGATGCGTGTAGAATATTTTCTCCAACTTCTTTTGGAAGTCTTCAATAATGGCTAAGACGAATCATTGCTGGTAACTCCAAAACAAGAATAGTCACACAAACAACAACTGTCTGTGTTGGTTTTAGTATACAATTTCCTCTAAACTTTCTATCATTCTATTTCCATTTCATTTTACTAGTTCATCAAATCTTTCTTTAGCTGAATGTGAATATTCTATCTTTCAGTACAATTTCATAGTTTATTACTTAACTTTTTCTCCAAACATCCTTCCAAAGTGTTCTCATACTTACAAACAACTAGTTTGCATACCATACAAAACTACAACTCTGATCTCTTGTCATTATTTTGAAAGTAATGTACGTGTCAAATTCCCTTCAGCTTTTGCCTAAATGCAGGCTGTTATCTATTATAGGCAGATCCATCAGGTGCAAACCAGGAGAATTCATCAAGTACTCCAGAGCCTCTGCATAATATAAAAAATGTATATGCCCAAATACCATAGGTACTATTTTGCTGAAAGTCTTCAAAAGATACCCAAAGATGATCTGTATACATCCAGAGAGTCTTGGAAAAACCCCTTTGTCATATTTAGCATGCTGCATTATAATGGCCTGCTTGTTAGTATGGGTTCCTTATTAGACTACATTTTATCAGAGACCATGTCTGAGTCAGTCCTAATCAAAAAGGTGTTGCACCTAACTGAATAACAACCTTAAATGTAATTCATTTTTCCTAACATTTTTTCCATTTAAAAGAAATTATAACTTCTGTTGAAACTGTTTTATGATCAATTCTCAACAAAAATTAGCCTTTGATTTGTGCCTTACTTTCTCTTCAGCTGAATATAAAACATCAATTTAACCAATGACTTCATTCACAATGTTTAGCACAAATTACTTGTGACTATTACCAAAAATACATTTCATGCTCCATGCAACTTTCTTCACTGTCAACCATGTCTTAAAATCTGAAAGAATCCTTCAAAAATAGAAGAATTTCAGATATCTTAAATGTCTGACACAATTTCAGCAGTTGTGATAAGGATACATCTTTCTCACTACTGAAAGAGGGACCCTCACTGACAGTCTCTAGGTATAGTCCTCATTTCTTGATTTCCTATGTAACATAAATGATAGATAATATACAAAGTGGAACAAAACTTTATTTTGAATACATTATTACTTGATAGTCTCAACATTTACTAACATACAAGTATAAAGAATGTAAACTGGTCGGAGTACACAGCCAACATGGCATTGGTATTTTTTATGTTTTCTTAATAAGAATGAGATATATATATTTATATGTACTCTACATACAATTACTTACATGACTAGAAAATGACCAAAGTTGAGTTCATAAACAGAATAATGGTGAATTAGGCACATACAATGTTGCCTACACAAACCTACTGCTAACCTTTTGAAGAGCAATTTGGCAATAGCTGTACAAATGCCTTTAAAATTATGATGCTGTTTTACATGAATTCCAAATGTAAGAATTTACAAAAAAAAATCACTCTTGAAATGCAAAACTACTAAGCTATTCTAATTCTTAGTCTCACTGTTAGTACATCTGACCAGACCATCTTTTTAAAAACCTATACTTTTATTATTATGCCTTATTTCATTTTAAATAGTAAAGTTAGTTTCAAAAGAGATTCCAAATGCAAAAATACTACAGGAAAATAGCTTTAGAATCTAAGTGTTAAGGGAAAAAAGAATGCTACAGAAAATAATGTATTTTAGAAAAATAATGACAGCTCCACTCCTTGCTTTTAATTTGTACTAACATTGTATTCTGCTTGGCTCCAGAGACTTTACTATAATTATAGACAATGCCATTTAATGTGATACACAGATTAAGTTAATAAAAATTCCAGTTCAAAAATGTGAGGCAAAAATTTTCAGTACATTTTTAGAATAAAAATGACTATTAAATAGACCTGATTTGTTAATTGCTATTACTAGCTGTGAGCATTAGCCACACTGGTATACATTTAGTCACAGAAGCCATTCAGGTATCATAACTGTCTCGAGGAGCTAGGATTCGAATACTGTCAAATGAAGGCACAAATACTAAAGTATAGGGAAGATGCTGCATGTGCATGCTCTTTCCACAAATCCATGCTGCCCTCTCCTGGAAGGTTTTGGAGATTATGGGACAAATGTTTAGTACGATGAAATAATCAAAAATAATCACTTAGCTAATATATTAAATAATTTATATGCTCACATGCAGAAATGCAACACTGGCACTAAATAATTTATTTAGAAACATTTTCCAGGGGCTGGGGATGTAGCTCAGTGGCACAAGCACCTGCCTGGCAAGTGCAGTCATGAGTGCAATCCCCAGTATCAAAAAAAAAAAATTATAACCAGAAACCTTTTCCAAACATTCTGTTCTGAATAGTTCTAACAGTAAAACAGCTCTGAAAATTTAATCGCCAACATAAATAAGAGAAATATTACATGTGTACTAAAAAGAAATAAAACATGACATTTGAAAAAGTAACACGGGTTTGCTTTTCTTCCTCCATACTCATTCATTCCTCTCACTCCCCAAAGCAAACCAGGATCTAAATTTGATACTTTTTCTGCTGGTTCAATTTTAATACTTGTCCTACTTCTACATGTATTAGCTATGTAGTCCAGGATGGCCTTGAACTCAAAGGGATCTGCCTGCCTCAGTCTCACAAGTGCTGGGATTACAAGCATGCACCATCACACCTAGCCAGCTTTGTTTATTTTTTACATGTAAATAAACAGTTTTATATTGCATTACACATATAAATGCTCCATGTCATAGGCTGTGCTTCTAAATCCAGCCACCCACTACAAACTGAAAATCAACTAAGAAAATGTAGATTGCTCGATGCAAAGATACATCATTCTTTAAGTAGAAATTATCCTACTGGGTCACCCTTGTTATTTTTTTTATTTCTGACTTTTCATTCCTGTCCTATTTTGGTTAGTAAAAGAAAACATTTTTAAACATATTCTTGATATTTTAAAGTTATTTTCCACTCTTAGTACTTCTTCAAACTTCTAGTCTAAATAACCTATATGGTCTTAGGGACCACAGATTCTATCAGAATTTATAGTAACATTAAATGAATAAATAGTAGGCAAAGCTAAACTAAGCTGGCATGGAGTTGGGTAGGAAGGTTCAGAGCATTCGCAAGCGTCCCCTTGTGATCCCAAGGACAGACAGAGCCCTGAGCTGCAGCCCTGAGGCCAGTCTCTGTTCCCTCCCCACCCTCCACCCTCTCCTCAGACTTCCCTGCAAAGGTGCACGCTTGCGTGGCCCCCACCCCGCTCCTAGAGTTCAGATTTTAATGAGTCACCCACATTTACCTCAGATGCCTACTCGAATTTGGAAAGCATTCTTAAGATGTCAGAATAATACAATCAGATTAAAGGAATCAAGAGCTAAAGGACAATAGAGAAAGGGAAACTTGCTTTTCACTACTAACCATTAATACCTTTTACGTTTTATACCATGTGCAGAATTACCTTTTTTTTTCTTTTTTGAGACAGGGTCTCACTATGCATTTCATGATGCCCTTGAGTCACTTTATAACCCAGGCTGATTTCAAACTTGCAACAATCTTCCTGCCTCAACCTCCTGAGTGTTGAGATTAGACATGCGTCACCACACCGGGTTGCCTATTTTTTAAGTATTTTAAGACACTAACAAATGATATAGATGCAGATTTAATTGAAGAAACTAGGTAAACTTTTAGCAAAAATGATTAAAAACATTTTTTTCCAAATGGGAAGGGGAACAAGGGAGGGGAAAGGGGAAAGCAAAGAAAGAAAAAGTAAAACCAAAAAAGAGAGAGACAAAGAGAAAAGAGGAAAAAATGGGAAAAAAGTCTTTGTAAATGGAAAGGGGAGAAAGAGTTGAAGAAAGGGTATGGGAATGCAAAAAAAAAAAAAAGAATCGAATTGCTAAGTGTGGTGGCACATGCCTATAATCCCAGCACTCTGGAGGCTGAGGCAGGAGAATTGCTATGAGTTTGAGGCCAGCCTGGGCTACAAAGTGAGTTCAAGGTCAGCCTGAACTGCATAGCAAGATCCTGTCTCTATAAACCAAAAAACAAACAAAAAAAAAACAAATTATATCATGTACACGTACAAATTCTCGATGATGGGTATGATCATTATGAATATCTAAAATGTACCAATAAAATCTAATTGGGGGGAACTTTGAAAAAAAATCTCCTATATGAATATTTGAAGTGACAATCTAGGTTAGTAATGTAAAGATTCTACTTTAAATCTGAATCCAATTAAAATGGCACAAGTATTATTACATCTAAGAAGCAATATAGATGGCCAAAATCACTCATTTAAAAACATTAAATAAATCTTGCAACTGTAAATTAAAAAGGTATAGAACAGTATTTTATGTTTATAGTACATAATTTCTATGTTGCTAAGCAAATAGCTTCATTTCAAACAAACACTTAATTTCATTTTTCTCTCATGTGTATATTTAGTATACTTATTTTATCAAGAAATCCAACCATCAAAAAGAGGGGGAAAGCTGGATATGGTGGTACACCCCTATAATCCCAGCACTTGGAAGGCTGAGGCAGGAGGACTGTCACACATTCTAGGCCAGCCTGGTCTACACATTAAGTCCAAGGCCAGGCTGAACTAAATGGTGAGACTGTTAAAAAAAAAAAAAAAAGGAGCAGGGGGATAGAATTTTCTCCTTCTACATTCTATAATCCTAAAGAAACAGAAATAACAAATTACCTAAGGCTAGAGACTGCAAAACTACAAATTATAAAACTGTTCACAAAGCCAATATATCCTTAGTCAAACTCACAGCTGTTTTTGAGCATTTTACCAACTTTCTTGTTTTTTTGAGTATCTATGATATGGTCCTGCTCTCACCCACCCAAACATTTGTTAGCATCTCTCTTTTGCCACTTATAGTCCTTCTCATAGTAGGATTACTAGAACTCCTGCCTTACCTCCTGCTGAAATGTGGGTTTACAAATGGAACACTTAGACACATTATTTGGCAGAGAGTGACTACTGCTCCACCAAAACTCTCTGAATTATTTTCGATAACCCTTTGATACTACACAATCCTGAATTATGTACTTCAATACTTTATATCTTAAAGGTTATTCTTCAGGAAATTTTATAAATTTTATTCTAATTTTTTAAAATACATATGGCACGTTAACTATTAGTTACCTAGACAATTCAATGAATCAAAATTCCATTTCAAAAGAGTTTTCCTAATATAGTTTACTATTTGGGGAAACAATATTGAGTGAAATGACTTTTAAAACTAAAACATCTTCAACTTTTGGGAAGATGGCAGACTGGTAAATAGCAGAGAACCATCCTAAGATTTGGTGTCCAGATGCTGGAATATAGCAACATGAGAAAAAGGAGAGAAGTGGGTCCCCAGGATCCAGAAAGGAATTGAAGCGAGAACTGATACCCACAGACAGAGCAAAGTGAGAGACCTCAACGGAGTAGAAGGTGGTGGTAAGTGGTGCTATCTCTCTGATGCCTGACTCACTACGTAGGAGGGCAGCTTGAACCTAAAGACACATGGTGACTGCTAGTGACCCTGGAGGGCTCCACAGAGAAACGGACCAGTGGAACAGAGCAACAGACATAGTGGACAGCACTGGCTGGTGAGTCAGCAGATTGCAGTAACTGCTGAGTTATTTGGGTTCAGATATCCTGAGAAATGACAACTGACCAGTCACAATCTTGGGGAGGGGCCAACTGAGCTGGTGTTCAGAGCAGCAGCAGGCTAGCTCTATTTAGCAACTCCCACTGCCAGTGTAAGATACAACCAAGTTCAAATCAGCAAGGGGTCAAGTAGCCCAGTTCAGGTCAGTAGGGAGCCCAGTTCAAGCTGGGAGGAGGCACAGAAAATGCTGAAGGGCTAAACAAATCTGATTCCAGCCTCACAGCCAAAAACAAGACTGAACTTCAGAAGAAATAAAGCAACAGGATGACTAGGGTTAGCCTAGTTATTAAATCTACAGCTGGTTTGCTGGGATGAATCAACATAGATCTGGGTTCCATCTGCTCACTCTGTTTAACAATGACAGCAAAGACGCGACTGGAAGTGGACATTTTTTTTCTTCTTTTCTATTTTTTTTGTTTTACTTTTTGTTTTTCTTTTTTTCATGATTGTTTGTTCTTGTTTTTATATGAATGTGAATGGTGTTTCTAGTTCTTTTGTTGTTTTTGTTCTGTGGTTCTTGGTGTTTTTTTTCCCCTTCTCTCTTTCCCACCTATCTTCTGCACCAGTTTCTCAAAGCTCAAATAATCTTTCTATCTTTTCCTCTTCTTCTATTTCTCTATTTTTTTTTCCTTCCAGTCCCTTTTCAATTTTCTCCCACGGGTAAAACTGCCATATTGAGGGTGTACTTACTGTATATAGTTTTCTGGTTCATTTTAAATGTTGTTATATAAACACAAATATAATTCATACAGGTAAAAGGCAGCACATTAATAGTTACCACAGTTTGTCATCTTCTAGGTTGTGTTTTATGTTATTGTTGATGGTACTCTTTTAGCTAAGGTGACATAATTACTCTAATCAGTTGTTTTTCCTGGTACGCCAAGACTAAGATTGCCTAAGGATCATAAACAATACTCTAGGCTGGTGCCAAAGATTCAGGGGCTAGGCCAAATAGGCAGCAACTTCTCATCCCCAATAAATTGAACAAGTAGGATTTTGCAATAGACTCAAAGCTCAAAAGCCTGGAAGGTGTCTCTGAAAAGCAGTTATTTCCTAAGGGTTCTCAATAATGGCAATAAAGATATAAACTTAAGCAAGCATCAGTCCAGAAATTAAACTATATATATATATAATATATATTGTATTATATATAATATTATATATAATATATATAATACATATAATACATATAATACATATAATATATAATATATAATATATAATATATAATATATAATATATAATATATAATATATATTATAATACATATTATATAATATATAATATATAATATATAATATATGATATATGATATATGATATATAATTAATATATAATATATAATATGATATATGATATATATTATATATTATATATTATATATTATATATTATATATTATATATTATATATTATATATTATATTATATATATTATATAATATATATAGAGAGAGAGAGACACTTCAGCAAAATGTAACCTCAGACCTCCAGCTTATCAAAGGCAAAGCCAAGGGATAACAAGGTAGAACAAACTGGAAAGCCACCCACCTGCATTCTTTAAAATGGTAATAGAAGTAACAAACCTGATGAATCATGATCTAGAATAAATCAAATCGGAAGTAATTTCTCAGAAAACTACAGAAATGATGACCATAATGAAAGACATGCTCAGAGACTCAAAGGAGATACAGATTAAAAAAAAAAAAAAAAAAACAGAGTAGTTTAGGAAAACGATGAAAACTATGAATGCCCAACATAGGAAAGAAATGGAATCTATGAAACAGATTCAAACAGATATACAGAAGATTAAAAATTCCACTGAAAGTATACACAGCAGAATGAGCTAACAAAATACCAGATATAGAAAACATGACAGCAGTTAGTGATCATGAAAAGAAAAATTTCTTAAAAATACCAAGAGGCAAAGAAAAATCAACCCAACAGTTGCTAAATAATACAAAAAAAAAAATAAGATTGATTAGAGTCAAAGAAAAAGCAAGAGATAACACAAATGACATAAAACAACTTGTTCACAGAAGTAAAAGCAGAAAACTTCCCAAGCATGGAAAAAGAATTTGATGTGCAGATATTTACTCCTATTGGCCATGATCAAAAAAAGATCTATATTAAGACACTTAATAGTCAAGATTCCAGAAATTCAACACAAGAACAGAATATTAAAAACTGTTAGAGGAAAAAAAAAGCATATCACCTGTAAATTAAAGCCCATTAGAATCACAGTAGACTTCACAACACAAACCCTCAAATCCAGGACAGCTTCAAGTGAAGCATTTCAAGCTCTGAAAGAAAGCAACTTCCATCTCAGATTGATATTGATGAACCCTACACAATTATGTTTCAAAACTGATGAAGAAACAAAATATTTCCACGACAAAGAACACCTGAAGAAATTCATGACCATCAAATCAGCACTCCAAAATATTTGGAAAGACATTCTGAAAGAAATGAGAAGAGAAAGAGATAAGGAGGGCTGGCTATGATGACATGAATGCCAACAGAATGAATCCACCAGGCAAAGCAAGCAATTAAACAGAGGGAGAAAAAAGAAAAAGAAACCAACACTAGGAAAATAAAATCACAAGGATAAGTCAATACAAATTGTTTAGAATCATCAATGTAAATGATCCCAGTTCATTAATCAAAAGGAACAGACTGGCAGAATGGATCAAGAAGCAAGACCCAACAACATGCTGCATACAAGAAACACACTTAGCACATACATGTAATCCCAGCACCTGGGAAGCTGAGATAGAAGAATTGCTCCAAGTTCAAAGACAGCCTAAACTACATAGTAAGTTCAAGGCCAGCCAAACTTGCATAGCGAGGCTCTGTCTCAAAAAACGCGGGCAGGGCAAGGCAAGGCAAGGCAAGGCAAGGCAAGGCAAGGCAAAGAAAAGAACACATTTAACTCAAAAAGAAAGTCATAGACTGAAAGTCAAGGGATGGAAAACAATACTCCATGTAACAGGAGCCCAGCAAAAAGTAAGAGGTAGCTATTCTATTTGCAGACAAAGGGAATTTCAAACAAAGACTAAGAGACAAAAAAGTCACTACATCCTTGTAAAGAGAACAATTCAAGAGAAAGATACAACCATAAATATATATGCACCAATACCAATGCATCCAACTATATAAAATTAATATTACCCTGATTAATGTGTCTTAAAATTTTGTTTTATTTTCTTCTCTTTGAAAAAAAATGGATTTTTAAAAACTCATATTAGTGGATGTGAACAATCAATCAAGTACTAAAATAACTTTAATGGGGACCTCAATACCCCACAGTCACAAATAGATCAACTAAACAAAAAATCAACAAGGAAATATCAGAACTAAAATTTGAACAAATGGTCTTATTAGATAAGTCTACTGAGCATTCCAATCCACAACATCAGAATACAGATTCTTCTCAATGGTAAATAGGACATTCTCCAAAATAGACCACACAATAGCTCATGGAACATACTTAAGTAAACACAAAGAACTGAAATTTTCCCACGTATATTATCCAACCGTAGTGCAATGAAATTGGAAATCAATGGCAAAAGAAACCACGAGAACTTTATAAACACATGGAAATTAATACCTTCTTGAACAATCAATAGGTCATAGATGAAATTAAGGAAGAAATTACACAGTTTCTATAATTAAATGATAATGCCAATAAAACATACTAGAACTTACGAGAAATAAGAGAACAGAGAGAAATGAGAAGTGGAGAAATAAGACTCCTATATTCTAAAATAGTTTGGGAAACATTAGCCAGAGCAATTATACAAGAGAAAGAAATAAAAGGAATAAAGATATGACAGAAAGAAATTATCAGTATTTGCAGATGACATAATAGTCTACACAGAAGACCCCAATAACTTCACCAAAGACCTCTATACTTAATAACCAAATTCATTACCATAGGTACATAGGAAGTCAACACTCAAAAATCAGTAGCATTTCTACAGAAAAACAAACTGACTAAGACAAATTAAAGAAAAAAACAACTTTCACAATAGTATCTGAAAAACTGAAATACCTAAGAGTCAGTCCAACAAAGGAAGTAAAAGAAATTTACATTGAAAACTATGTTACAAAAGGAGATCCAATATAATATCAGAAAATGGAAAGATATATCTTGTTCTTGAGAAGAGCCAATATAGTGAAAATTCCATTCTTCCAAAATTGTTACACATGTGCTCACTTCAGCAGCAAATATACAAAACTGTTACACAGATTAAATGCAGTATCTAAATAGCAGCGTATGTCATAGAGTTAGAGAAAAAAATCCTAAACTCCATTTGGAACCAGTAGAGACCTAGCATTGAAAAAGAAATTTTGGACAACAAAGGTAAATCAGGTGGCATCATAATCTCTGACCTGAAATTATACTACAGAACTACTGTGATAAAAACAGCATGGGAGGGCCAGGGATTTAACTCAGCAGCACAAGCACCTGTCTGACAACCATGAGATTGTAAATTCGATCCCTCGTTCAAAACAAAACAAGGACCTGAGGATCAATGGAAGAGATAAAAAAATGCAGAAAAAACTTCAAAGACACTCCTTCATGAAAGACCTCATCTTTCATGAAGGAGCCAAACACCTTCACTGAAAGAAAAACAAGGTCACCTAAGGCTGTGTTCATGAAACCTTGAAGATGACAGAATAACTTGGGAATCTTGTTAAACTACACCTTCCTGCTCAGGAGACCTGAGGTGGGACCCCAAATTCTGCAGTGCTGCTGGTCGAAGGTCCAGTAACCAGGATTTAAGGAGAATCTTGAGAATCTTGTTGGAGTAAGACACGGGGGCACAAGCATGTAATCCCAGAATTCACAAGACTAAAGCAGGAGGACTGCCTACAAAGCACAGTGAGTTTAAGGCCATCTTGAACTACATAACAAGACCCTATCTCAAAAAAAAAGTGCTGGAAAAACTGGCTTTCCACATGACAAAGTATTAAAACTAGACCCGTATCTTTTACCATGCACTAAAGTAAAATAGAAATGGATCAAATATCTAAATTAAAACAGAAACAATCTGCTGGGAGACAGAATAGGTAGAACTCTTGAAGACACTGGTGTAGGCAAAGACTTTACAAACTAAATGTTGATCGCACAGGAAATATCACAAAGAATCAACAACTGGAATCTCATCTTATTGAAAAGCTTCTGCACAGCAAGAGAAACCACCAACAGAGTGAACAGATAACCCACAGTGTGGGGGAAAATTTTTAATCACTGTTCCTCAGACAAAAGACTAATATCTAAAATATATAAAGACTTAAAAAAATCAGAACCCAAAATCTAAAGACCCAATCCACAAATAACCATTTGACCCATCTGAAATGAATAAACACCTCTCAGATGAAGAAGCAGAAATAGAAAATAAATATATGAAAAAACATTCAACATCATTGGACATTCAAGAGATGCAAATTAAAACAACACTAAGATTCCATCTCACCCCAGAAAGAATGGCTATCATCAAGAAATCAACCAAAAACAATTGCTGGAGAGAAGGCGGGGGGTTCCTTCCCCACTGTTGGTGGGTGTGTAGACCGGTGCAATATCTATGGAAATCAGTGTGGAGATTCCTCAAAAAACTAAAACTATATTTCTTATGACTATTTATCTGTGCCTGTAGTATAAGAACTTCAGAAAGATACAATTATACTGGTCTACAATTTGCCTGCTCTGTTTATTCAGCAGCATCAGTATTGTCAAAAGTAAATTAAATATTACTGCTCTATTAAATTGTGTATGCTCTAACAAATAGGACCCAAATAGCATGGCATACAGTGGTAATTATGTTTTTGTTCTTTTGAGTTAGGGTCTCACTACACTGTCCAGGCTAGCCTTGAACTCAATGGCCTCAGCTCCTCCTGCCTCCCAAGTGCTAAGATTACAGGTATGTGCCATTATGTCTGGCTAACATTATGTTTTATTCAAGATTCTCCTTAAATCCTGGTTACTGGACCTTCGACCAGCAGCACTGCAGAATTTGAGGTCCCACCTCAGGTCTCCTGAGCAGGAAGGTGTAGTTTAACAAGATTCCCAAGTTATTCTGTCATCTTCAAGGTTTCATGAACACAGCCTTAGGTGACCCTGTTTAATTTTTATTATGATGCAGTAATTTGAGGATGTTTTTCAGGGTTACAGAGAGACACACTTCCAAGATCCTAGGTTAAAGGAAATAAAACTTCTCATAGAGAATAAAAAGAAAGTCAAACTAGAGGTTTCATTTGACCCATTCTTCCCAAAAGAGCGAAAAGCATCATAACAGCAAAATGTGCACATCCATGTTTATAGCAGCACAGTTTGCAATAGCTAAATCTTGGAAATAGTCCAAATGCTCATCCTCATGAATGGATAAAGAAAATGTGGTGTTTTTATACAACGGAGTACTGTTCTGTCATAAAAGATAAGCTTAAGACATTTCTAGAATGTCCACCTTGAGACCACATTCTTAAGTGAAATGAATTGGACACATTTAAATACTGCATTGTTTCTCTAGTGTGAGAAAACAAAAATATAAATAAGGACCAAAATGTATAACAGGTATTAGGTAACAGGAAGAAAATATTCCAATGAGAAGGTGAACAAGAGAGAAAGGAAGGGGAAAGGAAAAAAAAAAGAACAGAAAGAAAAAAATGGAAACAAAGCTTTTATAAATAAGGAAGGCAAGAGGAGTTGAAAAAAAGGGAGGGGAATGAGAAAAAAAAGAAGCACCAAGATACATCATGTAGAGGTTCAAATTACCTGTGATGAATGTTATCATTATGTGTATCTAAAATACACCAAAAATTTAATTTTAAAAAATTAACATATATATAGATAGAATATCAAATTATATATATATATATATGTAATTTATATATATGTAATTTCTTTGGAGACAGGGCCTCACTATGTACTTTAGGTTGGTCTCAAACTCCCAAGATCCTCCTGGCTCAGCCTCCCAAATGCTAAGATTACAGGTGTGCGGCACCACGCCCAGTTATATTTTAAATTACTTTATATTCCATTTCTATGCCTGACAGCAATGTAATCTAGCTCTACTATACTGAAATAATCTTTTATATAAATCAACTTACACTACAGTTTTCAGGTGGAACTAGAAGTTGAGTAATCTCACCACCATGAACACAGAAGATGTGTTTCATTTCTCCAGAAAATATGTCCCAAATTATGACCGAAAAATCCACGCCTCCAGATATCAGGTATCTCTGGTCATAGCGAGCTGAGACCTGATGTGGATACAGCAAGCATGTGACTTTGTTCCGATGACCACGAAGTGTTCTGTGAGGAGGCCAACCTGCAAATAAGGTTTTGGATTTAAAACAGGAAAAGTACAGTCTTAAAAAGTCTCAACAAGAAAACAAACATGAAATACCAGAAGAGCTATAAATTGTATCAAAGAAAGGCTTTCAATTTTATCTTTTAAAACTGCTGTGTCCAATGAAGTAGATACCAGCTCATAAGGCTATGGAGCCCTCAAAGCAGGGCTAATCCAAGTTCATATGTGCTATAAATGTCAAATATTCATGAGATTTTTAAGGAATTAGTTCAAAAAGAAATAATATATTTCACTAATAATTTCCATATTGATTACAAGTCAAAATGATAATAGTTTTGCTAGTTTTGCTATATTGAGTTATATAGAATACATATTATAGTTAATTTAATTATTGTTTTACTTTTGAATATGGCTATCAGAAAATTACATACATGGTTACATTAGACTTCTAGTGGACAACACTGCTACAGAAGATTATCGGTGTTACTGATAATATAGTTCCTTAGTAATCCATACAAATAACTAATAAAGCAATAAAACTATGTATTTCTTTAATATATGTCATTTCACGATATTTAACCAAACAAGTACTTCCTATTTCATTTGCTCATTAAACTATTGATTACATAGAACACTAACTACCCTGATTTTACTTGCTAAAAACAAACAGAAGGGCGGGCCTGGTGGCACATGCCTATAATCCCAGCACTTGGGAAGCTGAGGCAGGAGGATTACTACAAATTCATGGCCAGCCTGGGCTACAAAGTGAGTTCAAGGTCAGCCTGAACTGCATAGTGAAGTCCTGTCGCAGAAAGACCAAAAAAAAAAACCACCAATAGACATTTTCAATATTAGGAATCCAGAGTTCTCAAAACACTTTAGACGTGTAGATCTTTGATGTACCTCTTCTGAGCATGTGTTCCCCTTGCAACAGCTGCACTATGGCCGTCTGTGTGGCAGGAACAATAATTATGCTTCCGTCTTCACGGCCACAAACCAGTCGTCCATGTGCTGGTATGTACACACTTGCAGTGACTTTCAGAGGCTCCTTACTATTGGGAATCACACTCAGCTGATCTATGATTCCAGCAGGACAAGGATTCAGCTTATCAAATGCCTCTTGCAAACTAATGGAAGCTGTCATTTTCAACCCTGTAGAGATTTCGTTTTGTTTAAAAGAAAAACATTTAAGCGTGTTAAAAACTTTGAGACATTTTATGATGTTGATGGATTCAGTAATACACCAAAAAATCACTTTCATCAAATATAATGATTAGAAAAAAGTTAGAGATGAATTTGTTATTCAGTGACTAAGATCTGAAATGTTAAATTAAAAGAATTAATGGTCGCACATGATTTACTATTACCTTCTTCACCTTCCTGTTTATCAGTTATGTCTGATATGTTCCAAATATTTAATCTTCCTGAAGAGTCACCCTGAATTAATAGTTTATGGAAATATTCCTTGCATCCATAGAAGAATCGAGTCACAGGAGGACAAACTAGCAACTGCCAAAAAAAAAAAAAAAAAAAATTAAAATATCTTTAGATATACTTTTAAAGTATTTCATGCATTAATATTTGTTCAAATAAAGATGTTAGGTATTTTGCGTTAGGACCCAATTTTAAAAACTGTTAATAGCATAATTCTTCTACACTATTTTAATTGGGTAGTATTAATATGTATACCAACAAATATTCAAACTAGTAAAATATTCAAAAAATAAGAACTGGGGCTGGGGATTTAGCTCAGTGGTGTAAGTGCCTGCCTGGAAAACACAAAGTCATAAGTTTGATCCCCAGTACAAAAAAATAAAAATAAAAACTGTATTTATAATCTTTCTCTAAAATTAGTATTTATACTTTTTCTCTGCTTTATAAAAACTGGTTACTAGCCACAAGGCAATATATTTAATTGCTTATTATTAAATAATTAGTCCTACCAGGCATGATAGCACATGCCTGTAATCGCCTATAATTCCAGCACTTGGGAGGGTGAGGCAGGAGGATCACTACAGTTCAAGAGCAACCTGGGCTATGTATTGAGTTTAAGGTCAGCCTGGACTACATAGAGAAACAGTCTCTAAAAAAACCTTTTAAATTAAAAAAAATTACACAATTAGTTCAGAAACATACTACCCTTTACCAAAGGAAAACATCTCTACTTACAAAATTTAAAAAATCTGCTCCCTGCTAATTAGTAACTAAAAATAGCAGCAAAATTAAACTGCCAAGCTTACATAACTAGAGAATCCTATTTTTTAATAGGCATATCTTCAACTAATAGTGTTGTATCTTTTTTGGTTACATTTACATAACCAATCTTAATCTAGCCTGGTAGATTAGCTATCAACTGTTAAGAAGAAAAGCTATCGTAAGTGTTTTATGTCTGTTTTCATTTTGTAAATAAATTATTTTCCATCTTCCATCAATCTTGTGTCTTGGGGGCCAGGGATTTAGCTCAGTGTTTTAAGGCCTGCCTGGCAAGCACGAGGTCGTGTGTTCAATCCCTGATACACACACACAAAAAATAATAATAAAAAATTGTGTCTTCAGTGAGATCACTTATTGATCAACACTAAATAGTGGTAAATTCCTCAATTAAATTTTAGAGTATTAATTCACAAATACTAAAATATTAAAGTGCAGAATCTTAGTCTAAAAAATAACAGATTCCAGTGTTGATAATTATAATTACAAACAATCCAGCCACTGTGCTTCATGTTAGTTGTTTCACAGAGGACAATCTAGACACATTAACCCACTGCTTCACTTTTGTTTGTTTTCCTTTTTTAATAGTACCGGGGATTGAACCCAGAGCCTTCTCACTGACCTACATCTTCAGGGCCCTCTCCTTTTAGTTTATATTTGAGGCAGTGTCTCATTAAATCCCTAAAATGGCCAGGCTGGGCTCAATTGTAATCCTCCTGCTTCAGTCTCCCAGAGTGCTGGTATTACAGACATGCTCCACCACCCCAGCTAAATCTTAAAATTTTAATTGATAAACCACATTTAATAAGAAATTGCTATAGCAGCTATCATAATATGCCACATGTCAACAAACAAATATTTTATACCACATAATATATACATTTGAAGTTAAATTATGGTAAGGAGCTTATATTTAAAGGAAATGATATACATGTTATTTTTTGTTTTGTTTCTATAGAATTTTGTTTCGTTTTGTTGTTTTGAGTTAGTTTGTTTGTTTATTTTCTTGAGACAAGACCTCACTAAGGAATTCATGCTACCCTTGAACTCACTATGCACTCTAGGCTGGCCTCAAACTCACAGTGATCCTCCTGACTCAGCCTCCTGAGTGCTGGGATTACAGCCACTATGCACCACCATGTCTGGCTGTAAGGTTTTTTACACAAGTCAGTAGCTCTTTGTTCAACTGGAAGTGACTGCACAGGTTAAAGAGCAGTAAGCAGGAGTTTAAGAAGGTAAAAAGCAGATATGTTAGAGGATCCTAATTGCACCTTGAGATAAGTCCTCTATATTCCAAATATTCACAAAAAATTCCCTTCTCTTCACTATCGCTCCCCATAAAGATAGGATGGAATGTTCAGAATGATCAAACTGGGAAGCACCAGACATCAGCATAGAAAATTTTACTTCCAAAGCCAAAGCCTTTTTCTTACTGTTAACAGAATACAGAACTAAAAATTCTGTACTAGTACTGTTGTACTTCAGCCTTAAAGAAATATTAAGCAGGTTTCTTGAAAACAATGGAATTTTATTTTATACTGAAAAATAGTTTTTCTGTATAAAAGGTTTTTTTAGGGAAGTACTGCACTAACCTGTTGAAGCAATAAACTACATGATTTTAGGGAGATACTGCACTGACCTGTAGAAGTAATAAACTATTATTATTAGTGAGCATCATTATGATAATCTTTGCCATCATGAAACTGTATGTAATGTTTTAACTGCATGAGTATAAACTAGAGTTACGATGTCAATATGAATTTTAACAAAAAGTCAATCCCCAAGTGTAACCAGCATAAGATCATTTGTACTCTTAAGGAAAAGTGAATGCCATTTTATACATGTAGTGTGTATTTTGAAATAAGTAAAGTTTAAAAATCTGCTTATAATTGACCCTATCAAAATGTCCCACAATATCTAACATAGGGTCTTGCATTGTATTGAATCTTCCAAGTGCTTAGCTACCAAAAGACATCAATTAAGACAGTTGTGGAAAGTTTTCAATGCAACTATCAAATGGAAATGATACCTAAAGAATTTTACCTCTTTATCTTTCCGATCCAAGAGGCTATGTTGTACTGGGGGTATTAAATTTTCAACTGCTTTCCCCACATCACTGCGGAAGGAATCACTAGCTGGAAGGCAACTGAAAATAGGGAAAATGAAACATTCACTTAAAACGCTGACATTAAGCACTGTACCATTTCCTATGATAATGAGGCTTCTAGACAACACTCAAAAGAAAGGATTTTTTTATTTTTATCTACTTTTTGAAACAGTGTGGGGCTATGTAGCCCAGGCTGGCCTTCTACTCATGGTGGTCCTCTTGCCTTAGCCTCCTGCGATTACAGGTTTATACCACCCTGCCCAGTGAATCTTGCTTTTAATTAAAGTTCTAACTTCTTATTTACCACGTACCTGGCAGGTAGTTTGTAAATGTAGCTTTGCCCATTTTCAGTCCAGATGATTACTTTATCTGCTGATACAAAATCACCTCCAGTCCAAGTCTGTCCATTTTCACTAGGACCAGAGCACAACAGGGAATAGTCTCCAGCATCAAACACCTGTAAGGAATAAGAAGTTCACTGTCCATTCCATGCTGTTGTTCACATAGGCTGTGACCGTACAATGACATTCAACTAAAACAAAGCAACTTCTAGAAATATACTGGACAGAACTCAGGTCATTAAAGTTTAACATCTCAGGCAAAGACACTGCGGAGCACAGCCACCTTTAGGAGAGATAAAAGAAGTGGGACTCCTGCCATGTGCTCCGTATTAGGCAAAAGAACAATGACAAGTGAAGCAGGTGTATTCTCCTACTCAGGAATGGAAATGCTTGGCGTCTATGTATAGGGAAGAAGTACTACATAAAGAATGGCAAGCATACCCATATTTACAGCAGCACATTTCATAAAAACTACATCCTGGAAGCAAGAGTTTTTTTTAATATGACATTTATACACGTGGAGTACTAGCCTGCCATAAGAAAGAATAAACTTGAGTCATTTGTAGGAAAATGAATGTACCACGAGACCATAATGTTAAATGAAATAAATCAGATGCATAAGCTTAAACATCACAAGGTTTCTCTTATATGAGAAGCCCAAAATATAAAGAAAAAATAAGAGATAATAGGAAATAGAACATTCTTTGCAAAAAGAAAGGAGAGAGGGAAAAGGGAGTTGAAAAAAGAATAAAGATGTGTTATGCACATGTACCAACTCACCGGAAGGAACATGTCATTACCACAAACATGCACTAATACACAATAAAAACTGAAAAGAAATAAAAGGCAAAAAAAGAGAATGATAAGTAAAAGGGGATAATCTAGAATGCAGATTTATTGTTCCTGTTTTATTTCTATTTCAGGTAACACTTCCAACTATAAAATCCAACATCAGATTGCTTCCCCATTAACAAGGAAATTATCTTGCTTTACTTTATTTCATCAGTGTTCTACAATGTTTCAAATAGGAACTTAACAAACTCTGTTTTATTATTTATTAATTCTTGCATATAAAGGTAAAGTCACTGGGGTCACCAGCAACAGAGGGTACTGACCTTACCTGACTTTACTCTGCTAAGGCACCCTCAGGTCTGCAAAGTGCCTTTATCGTCACCATCTCACATGATCTTTAGAATCACTGCAGCAGAAAGGCAGGTAGGCTCTACTACGTCCACCACAACGTCCACCACGATGCCCATTTTACACACAAGAAACTAACACACCCAAGTGTTACTTCACTTGCTCAAGATCATGTGATGGAACTAGACTTGGGAACACTGCTCTTATAATTCCTAGCAGAATTGTTCCACCACTTTCAATATTTGACAAAAATACATTCTATATTGTTAAAATTTTCCCCAGCAGGAAAGAGAATTGTTCACTGCTCACTGGCCCAGCTTTTATTTTGATTTTCTTTTTTAAAAATATGTGATTATTAAAAAATAAGTTAAATTACTTGAATAAAGCCTTGAAATGAGAAATAATTTCACCTGAACTTGCCATGATTTTTCATAGTATTTATTAGCATTACATAATAGCCATGAAAATTTTGAAAAGAATCATAAAAGGAGATTCGTCCTCTAGACCTATTAAAACAAGTGATAAAGAAACCAAAGTAAAAACAATATCATACTATATTAATACACAAATGGGTAGATGAATCATCAGTCTAAAAAGAGTCCAGTAATTCTGTCTGCCAACAAGGCACAATATAGACAAGTGAATTGCTCAACAAATGGCATCAGAAATAAGGACGTCTGAGTGAAATAACAATAAAATTGAATCTACATAGCACAATTTATTCAAAATAAATTTCAGCTTAAAAATTCAGCTGGACATGGTGCTGCTCCCCTGTAAATCATAGCACTCAGGAGGCGGAGGCAGAAGGATTACTGCAAGTTTAAGAACAGCCTCGGCTACATAGTGAATTCAAGGCCAGCCAGCCTGGTCTACAGAGCAAGACCCTGTGTCAAAAATCAAAACCAAACAAATAAAATAATCAGTCACATATAAGATAAAATCATATAACTAATAGGGAAAGGTGAGAGGTTTTTTTTCAAAATTTGTTTTTTGGCTAGGTGTGGTGGCACATGCCTATAATCCCAGAACTTGGGAGGCTGAGGAAAAAGAATCTCTTACAGTTCAAGGCCACTATGTATAGTGAGTTCACTCACTTAGAGTTCACCAACTATGTATAGTGAGTTCAAAGCCACACTGACCTCCTCAAGGAAACCCTGTTACCAAAAGAAAAAATGTATCTGTGGTAAGGACTTCTAAAGTATGTCATAAGTTTTAGAAACTACAAATGGATATTTGACTATATTAAAATCTAAAATTTCATTATGTTAATAAAGAAGAAATCATTCCAGTGGGTTTTTGTACTATTGCAATACTGGTTTTCATATGCATTTCTCTGATGATTAACAAATCTGAGCACCTTTATATGTATTTCCTGGTCATCTTGAGAGCTTGCTTGGAGATCCTAGAAGGGGTACCTGCTACTCATATACCCTCAACCAAGGAAACATCGTCTTCCACAGACCACACAGTTTCAGGAGGGTCACACATGGCGTGGTGAGGGAGGAAGGGGACACCTGACTAGCTAGCTACATCAGTCAAATGAACACTGGAGATCAATCGGGTGACAGATGCTGCAGCCAGTTACGTCCTTACTGATCACCTGGACTCCCTCTTTCGTAAAATACTTTTGACTTTTCCTACTGCATTGATACACAGAAGCTTTTTTTAAAAAAATAAATACTGAACAAGTTCTTATGATTATACTGTATCTTCTATCATATGTGGGTTGTCTTTTCACTTATGTACACATTTTTTGCGTGGGGGGAGTCTGTTAGAGACAGGGTTTTGATATGCAGGTCAAGCTGGCCTTGAACTGTAAGCCATTCCATCCCTGTAATCTGGGATTACAGATATGCACCACCACACCTAGCCAGCATTTTTAAAGAGAAAAGGACATTTTCATAAAATTATAAAATGCTTACAATGGACACACAAGAAACTGAACTAGATCTGCCTCTGGAGGGGGTTAGAAAGGGAAGTAGCACAGGGAATGAAAGTATAGGATGTATAATTTCATAGTATTCTCTTACACTATTTTTTACTACTAGGTACATGTGTTTTAACTCAAAAGGGGCTACAAACATAGCTCAACAGTAGACTGTTTGCCTAGCATGCATGAGTGATAGATACCCAGTACCACCACCATCACAAAAAAAAAAGTCAAAAGAAAGACCCTATACAGTTTCCTCTGACCAAGTAGCTACTCTTTCTAATCTTATTCTAAAACAGTAACACTGATAAAAATAAGGGTAAGATGCTGTGCTGTAGTCAAGTCCCTTTACTCTTCAGTCCATTCCTCTGTCTTCCAAGATAAGGAAACTCAACCACTCCATGCTCTAACTGCAAGGCAGTTCAGTACAGACATGATGAGTAGCTGTGGTGGTCAGACTGAGCTGTAACTCAGCAAATTTACCATTTGTGAAATCTTATGCAACTTATACCTCCTTTAGCCATCAGTTGTCTCATCTACAAAATGGGCAGGGTAACAACTCCTACTATGGGGCCTCCGAGAGAGCCCCATTGCTACCCAACTCCTGGAATTCATAGCCATCTGCCCTTGACTGTAAGCTGGTCTTATTACTATTTCTAGAGAACAGAACATGACTGGAATAATGACGCCTCAATTCCAAGATTAGGCACCTCTCATTGCTCACTTACTCTGAGGGAAGGCTGTGCCCATACTGTGAACTTCTCCATGAAGTGGTCCACATAGCAGGGTACCAAAATTTATAGCGAAGAGCCAGTGGCTAGCCAGCACCATGTGAGGGAGCCTCGAAGCAGATGCTCCAAGAGCTGGGTTGGAGATGAGGTCATAGTCCCAGGAGACACCCTGACTGCAGCCTGTGAGACTCTGAACCAGATGTGCCCAGCTAAACCAGGCCCAGATTCCTGAGCATGAATGTGTTTTAATATGCTAAATTTTGGAGTCATTTGTTATGTGGCATTAAATAACTACCATAAGTATCCTCAGAAAGCTGCAGGGATTTAAAAAATATACACAGCTCTGTATGTAAAAAGAGCTAAGCACAGGGCAAGTGCTCAAAACATGGTAGCCACTGTGCTATGACAGAAAAGTAACAGTCTGTAAAAGAAAGTCTATAAAAACGGTAAAAGATTGGCAATGTAAAAGTTAATATATGATTAGCTCTAAGGTGCTAGAGAAAGCCTCTACCAACTGGAAGAAGCCAGAAATACAAAAAAAAAAAAAAAGGCAGCATACAAATATTCAACTTGCAGAAAAGTCACTACCACTGCTTATATTGTAAAACTAAAACAGTAGCAAAAAATAGAAATTAAGATCAATAAAATATTGCTGCTGCTAAATCATTCCACAAAAATTTAAAAGAAGACAACTAAATATAGCCAAGTCCCACCTCTTCATAAACATCAAAATCACACATGAATTCTAAAAGGTGAAAAAGTCCTGCACCAAGCATATCCTTAGGTTTACCCTGGCAGTCTCATAAACCGATCTCTATAAACAGAGCTTCTTACTTATGTAGTAGTCTTACCCTCCAATACTTAGAACACACAACCAAAAGTGATCTTTGTGTGAATGCACAAAAAGAGATGCTTTGACAGTTCTGGCAATAAATTGGTTTGGATTCCTCCTCAAATATTGGTTCAGTATCCTGAAAAGAAAAAGATTTGTAAAACTTCAGGAGTAGCTTGATTATCCATTAAAATTATCACACAATGATAAAGACACCAAAATGAAATAAAATCATCATTTGATACATTTATTTCTACCCCTCAGGTAAAAGCCAAGGCAGCAAAAAAAAAGAGCAAAACCATAATCTAAAAATAGTATGGTATATATAAGGTCTTTGTTGCAAAGTCACCCAGGTTGAAAGTCCTGATGAGAATCTGTCATCACTCTGGCATGATGGATGATAAAATTTTGCATTAATACTAATTTCTGTAGCTACACGTTTCTTAGTTTAAAATCAAACAAACAAAAAATACCTAGCCCAGGCTTGATGGTACAACCTGTTAACCCAGCATGCAAGAGGCTAAGGTAGGGAGATCACTGTAAGTTAAAAGCTAGGCTATGCTACACAGTAAGTTCAAGGCTGGCTTGAATTACACAGTGAGCCCCTTCAAAACTTCAAAACTCATTTTAACAAATAATAATTTTTAAAAATCTGACCAACTCTTCTTGCTTCCCTCAAAATCAAAGCCTAAAATTTCCCTAGGTGAGCAGTAGCATCAATATTGTCACAAAATTGATCTGCAACTTCTCATTGATTAAAAAAAATAATTCAGGTCCACAGAATTGAGATTAGAGGACTAAAACTGGTTTTACATGCTTTTTCTTTTGCTTTATTTTTTTTCAGCAAACTACCTTTGAATTTTTAAATTAAAAGTAGTTGAAGAAGGGGCCAGGGATTTAGCAAAGTGGCATAAGCACTTGCCTGGCAAGTGCAAGGTCATGAGTTCGAGCTCCGATATAAAAAAAAAAAAGCAATTGAAGAAAACTCCACCTCTTTTGTTTCTCTACCCTATAGTCTGTTTAACATGTTTCTCTCTTCCATAAGCTCGATGAAGCAGCCTCCATCAAAAATGAAAAACCAAGTTCACTCACATAGCATAATAATGATGTGACCACAAGACTAATTTTAAAAGAAAGCCCCTTCCTTCCCTTTTATGAAAAGAAAGGGAAGGAGCATATCATTACTAAAACTCCAGACTAGCTAAAAATAAAAACAGAGAAGTCACTCCCAGTCTTAATCGTCTCACCTGCAGGCCACTTATTTCCGAGGTAACGATCCACACCTTCAAGATACCTGTGGCTGAAAGTGCAACCACTGTGTCCTCTAAACCAAGAAGGGACAAAAAGTACAGTTACAAACAGAACATGCCTTCTTTCTCAATATTAAGATGGTTTGCTTTAACAAAATTAAACCAGCATGTTTTATAATTAGAAGAAATATGTAATTTATTTCATGAAATATATGCCATATTTTGAAACATGTTAATAAAGATCATCAATAATTTGGAATGCAAGGAAACTTATTTCAAATCACTTGATTTTTTAAAACTTTTTTAACCAACACATTTTTTGAGAATTTCAAATGCCCTTTGTTACTATGGTAACAAAGAATGTTCTTTCTTCAAAATTCACAACTTTTCATTAGTTATCATGGATGAGCAAGTCCACTTCATTTCCCCAAGGCACTCATTCCCTCTTTCTCCACCTTTGAAATATTTTGTTGTACATTACACCCTCCATAGACTGTTATCAATCAAGATACAGTCACATGTGATATTAGCGTACATGTATTTGTTGGTTTTCATCTCCAGTTCCTGGCTCACAACCTCCTTTTGAAGGCAGGCTACAAAAATTAGGATTTTTCTTCCTCAAAACAGGTAATATAAAAAAATTCTCCTATCTTGTCTATTAGCAGATCACAAGAGCCCTGTTTCATAAAAGATTCTGTCCCCTAATAATCCAAAAGTTTGGGGTTCAGAGAGCTTCTGGCCAGTTGAACACACAGAGGACCCCGGAAAGTGGCACACCCAAAGGGAGCTGTGCACTCCCTTCATGAATGCCCCTACACCATACTGCCTCACCCTATGCACTGCTTTACCTGTACCCTTTATAATATCCTTAACTGGTCAACATTAAGTATTTCCTCAAGCTCTGTAAATCACTAGAGCAAACTAACTGAACTTCAGGAAGAGGTAGTAAAGCATCTGATTTGTAGCTGATTAGTGAGAAACACACATAAAAGTTGAAACTGAGGGGTAGAGGTGGTCTTGGAGACTGAGCCCTCAGAATCTGACACTAAGTCCAGGTAAACAATCAGGACTGAAATCGAGGGCACCTAGCTAGTGTCTGCGGAACTTATGTGTTGGTAGGGTGAAATCCCCACATCCTCTGAGGTAATACAACTTTCAGTAAACTTAACCTCCTCCTTTTTCGTTTGTACGTATGAACTGGAAACACTAGCAAGTGACAAAACAAGACTCCAAAAATACACAAGTGTACGGCTCTTCTCATCATACCATTAAGGGTTATGACACATTTCCTTCACCTCAGAAAATCAATCACTTACACTGACTGCTCACAGCTACTAATTCATCCCACAGAATGAAGATAATCTAACACTTTAGATCTTAGGATGGTTGGGGGGGCACACCTGTAATCCCAGCACTTGGGAGAGTGAGGCAGGAGGATCCTTGCGAATTCAAAACCTCCCTGACTTACCTAGTGAATTAAAGGCCAGCCTGAACTACATAGTGAGACTCTGTCTCAAGAAAAAAAAAAATCAAGTGAATCAAAGAGACCTTTATGAGGGAAAAGACAGAACATAAAATTTTGGAACAACTGCTTCTTAAATACATAAACAATCAAAATTATTCATTTTGATACATTACAGAACTTCAAAGTAAATTAAACAATCAGGTGCTGGATTTCCTAAAGGAAATATTATACTGACCTTGGGTCCGATGGGATCGAATAATACTCATGGAGCTAATCCAGTCTGGTGATATCTTTGATACTAAGGAGTATAGTACTTCAAGGCTGGTTGCGTCTACAACAAGGATTTCAGGGTAATGTCCATGGCATAAAAGCCTTCCTTCTCGCTGATTTCCAACAGAGAACTGATAGAACTAAATTCATGTTAAAAAGAGAAAGAATTTGAAATGTTCTTTAGATATTTGATTAATATACATGCATCAAGATTATACTATTTTTCTAAATTCTAATCCCCTCTAGTAATACTCTCAGATAGGTACCTTTAAAGTATGTATTTTAGGTTTGTAGTACACACATGCACATAGATCAAGTTACATTAATATTTAAACATCTGATAAAAACTATATTCCAATATAGCCTGCATTTTAAATTGTTTTGGAGCAGATGGCCAGGCATGGTGGCACACATCTATAATCCTGGCACTTGGGAAGCTCAGGCAGGAGGATTACTGAGTTTGAAACTAGCCTAGGCTACAAAGTGAGCTGAGGCCAGCCTGAACTGCATAGTGGGACCCTGGCTCAAAATTAAATAAATAAATAAATAAATAAATAAATAGTTTTGGAGCAGAATTTGTGATAATTCTTTTTAGTGCTTACTTTGGCAGCACATATGCATAATAATTCTTTTCATCCCTACGTCTATAATCTAAAATGGAACTTTTAAGGAGTTGGGATGTGGTAGAAAGCTTGACTAACATGAAAGACCCTGAGTTTGATCCCAGCACTATAGGAGAAAATAAAAAGATTTCTGAATTAATTATTAAAACACCTGAATTAAAATTAGCTTCAGAAATCAAAAGGGAAGTTCAGGTGGTTCAAAAAACTGTATGAATTTGAAATGAATGTGAATAGGTAAATATGGGCTTCTAAGTTATAGCCAAATAAAATTTAAAAGTAAAAAATGATTAATGTTGAAATGTATTATAATCTGCCAAGTGTAAGAGCACACACCTGTAATCTCAACACTTGGAGCCCAAGGCTGAGTTCAAGGCCAGCCTGTACTTCGTGGCAAGACCCTGTCTCAAAAAAATGAGTCACAATCAAATTCTGACTCAGTGCTTCTTTCAGACAAAAGTATGAAGCAACTATGTAAATGTAGTATGCATTATACTTTATAAAAGGAAAGGAAAAACAAATACAACTGTGATCTCACATGATCAGTGCGAAGAACTACTCAAGAGGATATAGCATTACATCAACCAAAGAACAGACAAAGAATAACTGCCAAGTCAGACAGCCATTCAAAAGCCCCATCTTTCCTCAGCCTCATAAAACTGATTCCTTTAGCTGACTGCTTCTCTGTGAGGATTCTCAAAGGGTGAAGATGTCCCTATGTTACAAAATGAATCACATAAGGGCAAGCCAGGCAAAGGACAGAGAGTAAGGTTATAACCACTCAACATAGGAGAGATAAATGGTAAATCCTGGGTCGAGGCTGTTTCCACATTCATTAGTTCTGTTCTCAGAGCTTAACGCTGTGTGTGAAGGGATTGCAAAATCTTTTCTTAATTATGAAGCACGTGTATAAGAAGAAATAAAACTGTACACACATTATGAACACTGATCATGGAACACATTAACATGTACCAGGTAACTACACTAAAAGTCCAGGTATAGGGGTGATGAGGTACCTCATAAAATGCAGACTATCACAAGGGCTACCTGTAGATCTCAAAAAACACAACATCCAAAGGATGTTCCCAGGGACCAACAGGGGTCATACCTAATAATGTGGCTTTAGGCAAACTTGAGTCACATAAGGGAAGGATGTGTCAAAATGGAAAGGTACGGTGTAGGGAAGCAAACTTTGTCAATGTTCATTCAACTGTAGCCAGAGAAACTTTCTCTACAGGTTTAGAGTTAGGAGGTCACTAAAGAACAGCTCTCTCCTATGGTGCACACCTATAATCCCTGTACTCAGGAGGCTGAGACAGGAGAACCACCAGAGTTCAAGGTCAGCCTGAACTACATAGGAAGACCCTGTGTCAACCAAAAACAAAAAACCTCCATTCAGAGGGCATTTGATTATAACTGTTTAACTAAATGTCTGCCACTTTTTGAGTTTAAGTCACACTTCTAATCTTCTGAGCACTAATTCAGCTTCCAGAATACTTTGATTTTGCAAAGAAAGTGTCCTAAATGGAGAATTAAGTTTTCAAATGTTAAAAAGGAATGCCTGGCCCATATGGTAAATTAGTAAATTGGCATTCCCTTATGATTTCAGTAGGTACCAATATAAGTAACATCTGTCTATCTTCTCTATGAATATGTGTAAAAACTTAAAATTAATTTTTAAAAATCCTTTGCACACTGTGCCTTCTAATTTGTGTTAGTGCAAGTTTCCTTTCTTGACAAATTATGTTATTAGTTTGTTTTAAGGGAGGCAGTAGGATATAAGAGAAGGAGCAAAGTCCCATCAGACAACCAAGAAAGATTCACTGTGAGACCTGGGCAACTCATTTAACCTCTCTAGGTCATGTAAAATAACCTTCTATGTAAAACTGACACACTCCTATTTACTCTGTAAAGATGTTGGGGGTACTGTGCAAAATATAATACACGTGGCCCCTGACACTGCCATCTGGCACCTGAAGCAGAGGTCCAAAGCAATTGGTCTACCTGATCATGAATTTGACTCTCTAAAGCCATGTGCTGCTGGGTTTGCTAGTGCATGCCTGTAATCTCAGCACTTAAGAAGCTGAGCTACTTTGAGTTCGAGCCCAGCCTGAGCTACGTGGTGAATTCAAGATTAGCCTGAATTATGCAGCAAGATCCTATCTCAGTAAATAAATAAAATAAAGCCATGAGCCAAAGTAACCTTTTTCTCCTCAGAAGTTGATTATCTTAGGTACTTGTTATAGCAATGGACAGCTGATTAACATGTGCTCTTATCGGGGTAACCAGGACAGACTAGGATTTTTCACATAAAAATATAGGCTCAATGTTTTAAAGCATTTTTAATTACATACAGTAAACCATGCTGAATGGTCAGAAATAGATACTAACCTGTATGCCAGTATGTGTGCAGGCTAATTTTGTAAATTCAATACATCTGCCATCACTCACATCCCAGAGGCACATCTCTCTGTAAAGCAAAATAACAGCAAATTTTGAATCTGATTAATAAAGCATTGTTGAACTTTGTCACAGTGGTTTAAAATTAATCTTCCATTAAAACTACAGCTGGGCATGGTGGTGCATGCCTATAATCCTAGCACTTGGGAGCCCAAGGCAGAAGTATCACCGAGAGTTTGAGGCCAGCTAGAGCTACATAACGAGCGCAGGCCACCCTGAACTACATAGCAAGACCCTGGCTCAATAAACCACAAAAAAGGACCAAATCTATTTACAACACACTGCTACTAGTTATAATGATATAAAGACCTAAGACGAAAAAAGAAATCATAAACATCATATCGCAATCCATAAAAACTTTATATCAATTAAAATAATTTTTAAAATGTAAAAATTTAGGGGGGAAAAGGGAAACCTGACCCAAAAAAAAAATACTTACCCACTTTCAGATGCACTTACAATGTACTGTTTGTCACTAGAAGCACAAGCTTTAGACAAACAAGTGATTGAAGCTGTATGACCAAACAACAGTGCTCGAGGATTAATCTAGAATGCAAAAACATGCCAGTGTAAGTACCAGATAAAAAAGTTAGTCCTCAATTAGTGACCCTGTTAAGTATTCATTTGTATATACAAATACATTTAAAAGAAACTGCTCAGAACACTAAAAACTAGGAGCTGCCCAAGACTGAACTCTAATCCACATAATGCTCACCATCACCCTACCAAGTAGTTCTGAGGTAAAAATGAATCAAGTAGAAGTGATACG
Source organism: Dolichotis patagonum (assembly GCA_004027295.1). Taxonomy (NCBI): domain Eukaryota; kingdom Metazoa; phylum Chordata; class Mammalia; order Rodentia; family Caviidae; genus Dolichotis; species Dolichotis patagonum. The sequence goes on from PVJX010008876.1 coordinate 44,458, forward strand.
ATTTGAACAATATTATATAGAGAATGGCAGATCACGATTCAAACCAAGGCAATCTTAAGCATTAAACTCTTTATTATACTAGGAAACAAGGTTAAGAATTTGAATTAATGTGTAAAATACCATAATTTGAGCTTGCTTGTTTTCAAAATAATCACTGTTTTGAAAGCACTTTAAGAGTCTCTGAATTCACAACCTCAAACACAGCAAACAGAAGACAGATCCCTTTCCAAATGTTAATATCAATGCCATGTGCCTAGAAGAATGACCTTCATGCATCAATGATTTAAAGACATAATGCCTAGCAGAAAGAATGGTTTAATATAATTCTAAAACAGGCAGGCAATCAGTGCCTAGAGTTACCTGGTTTGTACCAAATGGCGTATTAGTTCAGGTCACTTCAGGACCTCAGGTTACTTTACTATATTTAATACATACAAATAGTATTTGTAACATATATAAAGATTAAATTGAATAGCCACATATTCAATGCACAATTTAAGAAATGGAATATAAATAATGCCTTTCAGTCCCCTTCACACTTCATGGTGTCAATTTTGCAAATAATTTGTCTTAATTCAGTTAGGACAGCCAAACTGTCCAAAATTAAACATTCCATGGTAAGAAGTACTGAAATAGTTCTATGGTTCTGGTATGTGATTACTAAAAAAAATTCCAAATCAAATTCTTCTCGGCCATCTTGTGCATAATTAAAATTTTTAAAAAATCAACCACTGTTCATATTTGGAACAGGCCTAGAAAATTTTCTCATATATTCAACCCCTAACTCCATTCAGAGATTCAGTATTGTTCCACTGGAAAAGAAAAAACACTCTTGGTCAATTTTTTAATGCCCTCAACAAAATCAAATTGACCAGTCTGCTCTATTTCCAAAGTATATGACCGTCATGAAGTTCCATTTTCAATCATAATACAGTAACCAAAGCTAGGCTTTCTTCCCACCATAGAAGTCCAGAAAAAATATGCAAAAACACATGATACACGATGTCTAAAAGGTGGACAACAGGCTGGGAATGACTGTGATGCCTTGAGAGTAGGATTACACATGAAGGAACCTATAATCACCAGGCTTTCTCCGTGAAGGTCCTTAACCAACCAGCCTAAAGGGTGGGAAGAGCCTACACTGATGCTGAGAGTGCAATGAATGGATGAGACAGATCAAAGTTCAGGGAAGAGGAGGTAGCTTGAAGACAGAAGACCAGATAAAATGGAGCTACATAAGAAAAAGGTACAGAAAATTTGCACAGGGTGTCCTTGGGTCTAGTACTTCATTCTTCCAAACTGTAATAGACAATGGCTTGGAAACTAGAAGCTGTAAAATTCCAAGAGTTTACACAAAAGCAAGAGGAATTCAAGAGCTGAAAGGGCCAGAGACTACAGAGTTTTTGCTGAGCATTTAAGGCAATAGGAAAAGACTCCAGAAGGGTCATACCTTAGGAGTAAACAACGAAAGTATTGCTAGAACAAAGCCTCCTTCTCTTAGATGTTCCTTAAAAAGTTTTTGAAGCTGAGTTTGGGTTTTTCTTTTTCTTTTCTTTTAGTTTTTGGTTTTGATTTGAGACAGGTCTTACTATGTAGTTCAGGCTGGTCTTAAACTCACTAACTAGGACAGGCTTGCCTTGAACTTGCAGCAATCTTCCTGCCTCAGTTTTCCAACTACTGGCATTACACGTGTAAGCCACATCAGGCTTAAATTGGTTCTTTGTAAAGATCAATATAATCAATAAACTTTAGCTAAAATTGATCACAAAAGAGACAAGACATAAATAATCAATATCAAAAATAAAAGTCATTTTTATAAATCCATAGACATTAAAATAATAAGGAACTGTTATGGGTCCTGTGTGCCAATAATTCTGACAACTTAGATCAAGGTCAGCAAACTCTTTCTTTAAAGGCCTTTACAGGCCATATATGGTCTTTGTATTTGTTTGTGTTCTTTCTTTTTAAAGTCTGTAAAAATGTAATCACCTTCTTTAACATAAGAACTGCAGCAAAATACTTCTTGATTCTCAACACCAGAAAAATGACAACCAAAAAAAAAAAAACAAAAACAAAACCCTCAGAATATCTGAATAGTCCTTTATATTTTATATGAATTAAATATGTAATTTAAAATCTTTCCCTTGAAGATGGCAGAGTGGAGAAGAGCAAAGAAACAGCCTCTCCGAGATTTGATGTCCAGACGCTGGAATATAACAAGCAACAGGAGAAAGAGAAGGAGGAGGAAAGTGAGTTTCAGGGTCCCAGCAAGGATCTGAAGCAAGAACTGAAGCCCACAGGGAGAGAGAAGAGAGAGACCTCAATGAAGACTAACGAGGTGGCAAACGGCACTGTCTCCCTGATGACTGACTCACCATGTGGATGGAAGGGGCTGCTCAAACCTGCTGTAGCACATGACTACTGGTGACCTCAGATGTATTGACACACAGAAATGCACCAGTGGCACAGAGCAGCCGATGCAGCAGACTGCAGTGGCTGGTTAAGTTATTTGGCTGCAGATGCCCCTCAGGAGAGAGTGACTGACCAGCAGTCATCTTAGATAGGGGCCAACTGAGCTCAAAACTCAGAGCAGCTACAGACTGGCTCTTTGCCAGCTGTTCCTCAGACAAAAGACTATCTGGAATATATAAAGAATTAAAAAAAAAATCTGACCCCCTCCCTAATTTAAAGACCCAATCAAAAATGGGCACTGAAATGAACAGACACTTCTCAGGTGAAAACGTATAAATGACAAATATATATATGAAAAAATGTTCAATATCACTGGTCATTTGAGAGATGCAAATTAAAACAACACTAAGATTCCATCTCATTCCAGAAAGAATGGCTATTATCAAGGAAATAACCAATAACAAATGCTGGTGAGGCTGTAGGGAAAGAGGAACTTCTCTACTGTTGGTAGGAGTGGAGGCTGATGCAACCACTGCGAAAATCAGTGTGACGATTCCTCAAAAATTGAAAACTACAGGTTCCATCCAACCCATCCATTGCCAAATTTGGTATCTTCCCAAAATAATTAAAAGCACCACATCGCAGCAATATATGCACATTCATGTTTATGGCAGCACAGTTAGTAATACCTAAATCTTGAAAACAACCCAAATGCCCACCAATTGATGAATGGATAAAGAAGATGTGGTATTTTTACAGAATGGAGTACTGCTGTCATAATGAAGGATAAAGAACAAAAAGCTTGAGACATTTCCAGCCAAATGGATACACCTTGAGACCACACTCTTAAGTGAAATAAACTGAACACGTGTAAAAACCACACTGTTTCTTTGACATGAGAAACTGAAAGTATAAATAAGGACCGAATGTGTAATAGATATTGGGAAATGGGAAGAAAAGATTCAAATGGGCAGGGGAACAAGGAAGAGGAAGGAGGGAGGGAAAAGGAAGGAAGGAAGGATGGAAAGAACAGACAAGGAAAAAAGAAGGAAAAAAACAAAATTTTGTAAATAATGAGGGGAAGAGGGGTTAGAGAGGACAATGAGGAAAAAAGCAGCACGATATATCATGCACAGGTATAAACTATCCATGATGAATGTTATCATTATCTATATCTAAAATGTACCAACAAGTAAAATAAAATAAAATCTTTCCCTTACAGAAAATGTTAGGCTAAAGGGGGGGGCTGGGGATTTAGCTCAGTGATATAAGTGCCTCCTGGGCAAGCGTGAGGTCATGAGTTCAATCCCTGGTAAAGAAAGAAAGAAAGAAAGAAAGAAAGAAAGAAAGAAAGAAAGAAAGAAAGAGAAAAGAAAAGAAGGAAGGAAGGAAGGAAGGAAAGAAAGAAAGAAAGAAAGAAAGAAAGAAAGAAAGAAAGAAAGAAAGAAAGAAAGAAAGAAAACATTAGGCTCAGATGCTTTCACTGATAAACTCAAGCAAACATTTAAGGAAGAAATAATTCCAATACTACACAAACTTCCAGAAAATAAAGGACAAGAGAACACTTCTAAATTTATTATATGAGGCCAGCATATGATCCTGTTCCAAAACCAAAGAAATTTTAATAAAAGAAAAAAAGATTATTATAAACTATTACTCAAGCCTATCCCTCTCAAAGAACATTTCAAATAGAATTGTAACAAATGGAATCTAACAATATAGAAAATGGAAACATATCATGATCAAGTGAGACCTATCCTGAGATGTCAGTTAACTTATTATTTGAAAATCAATGTAATTCACCATATTAGAACACTAGAGAAAAACTGACATCCAAGGATACAGAAACAATATTTTAAAAATTCAAAAAGCTTCATGATTAAAAAAATACACTAAGCAAATGAAGAACAAATGGGTAACTCAACCTGATAAAAATCCTTTATAAAAAACCTAAAGCTAATATCACACTTCATGGTGACAGACTGAATGTGTTCCTCCAGAGACTGGGAACATGGCAAGGATATATGTTCCTGCAATAATAAACAATGTCTAGAAGCCTGAACAATAAGGCAAGTAATTGTCTATGAATATGACAAGTAAAAAGGCAGAAAAAATCATATATATGGTAAAGGAAGAAGTAAAACTACTTTTGTTTACAGACAACATAATCAGATATAAAGAAAATCCTAGGGTAACTAGAAAAAGTCTTCTAGAAGTAATAAATGAATATAGCATTGTCATAGTACAATGTCGTAGTACAATGTCATAGTAATCAAAAAGCAACTATATTTCTAAGTATTGATAATGAAAAATTATAAATAAAACTAACATATATGGTTATGCCATCCACTGTCAGATGAAAGCATAAACTTGCAGAAATGTAACTTGTGATTTATAACTGGATGGCCCCTCAAAGCCTCATGTGCTCATTATCAGCGTGTTAGTCCACTAATCAGTTTCTATGAAATGTGCAATGGGAGGTGACGTCTGGTTGGAGGAGGTGAGTCACTGGAAGAATGGCCTGGAAGGGTGTATCTCCCTCCCTTCTCACTTGATGTCTCTCCCTGCTTCTCACAGATATGTCATGAACTATTTCCCCTCTGCCATGTGCCACCTGGCTCCTGATCCAGCCAACTATGGAAGGAAACCTCTACACACTGTGTCTAAATAAACTTTTCCTCCTATAACTAGTGGGTCTCAGGTACTTTGTTGCAGCAATGAGGAAAATAATGAAGAAAGTAATTACATTCTGACCTTACTTTCATTAGTACAGGTAGCCAAAACATAAAAACTTGAACATAATATTTTCATACATTGACATGTTTCTTTAATGAACAAAATTTCGTTCACTTATTAAACAGAGGTTTTCTGGGGCATTACAAAGAAGACATTATAAGAACGTGTTCTGAATGGCAAACGGGGAAGGGTGATCATGATAAAGACATCACACCTGTACACTACTTCATGTGACCCAATCATTATGTCCTCCCTATTCTTTCTCCATGCTCCCTTGGAACAGAAGAACAATGATCAGCAAAAACCTTGACAGTCTCAACCTCATTTTGGAATACTGCTTTCTATATTCTTGCACTAATCAAAATCTGGAAGTGCCCTTCTGTTCACACTTTCTCAAAGAGGGGCCAGTTCTTCTACATTATAAGTAATGCGACAGCTAGAGAAAGAATAAGTTTCTTCTTTGCTCCTCATTCTCCCCTCCACAACTAATGGCTTTCCCGCCACTAATACAACCCTTAGCTTTTTTTTTTTTTTTTTTTTTTTGGCACCAGGGATCAAAATCATGACCTTGCACTTGCCAGGCAGGCTCTTATGACACTGAGCTAAATCCCCAGCCCCTTAGCATTTTTGTATCTTACACCAATCAGCATCTACCTTATTGCATTCATTACAAATATTCAGATCGCTTCAAGATTCTGGCACTTGGCTCACTGTCTCAGTCTCCACTTCATCTGATACCTTAATTCCAGGTGACTTAATATCTTCAGACAACCTTGGAGCCACCAAGCCTCCTCTTTCCTTGCCCTCTTTGTTTCTAGTTACCCCACTGTTACATATATCCCACCTGTTATTGCCTTCCAGTTCCATGATCATTAATGAATGAACACCTCTAGAATCTTCTTCAAGTATATCTCTCTCCCATCACTACCTCTTACCATTCTTATGCACTCCACCATACCTCTCAACTCCAACAATTTTTCACCGTCACAAAAAACTCCAATGGATCTCTACCCTACCATCACTGCACTACCACCATCCCTCATCTTACCTATCTAATCTAACTACTGCTCTGCACATACATTCAAATCCTAAGTGCAGTCCCTCCCTTTGTTAGATCTGTCAAGAAAAACTCACAGTAGTTAAATCCAGTTTTCAGACTGGCCTGGGCTTATACCCAAGAAACTAAAGATTTTTTGAAAAAAATATACTATTTGAGTATTTCCATGTTCACTTAATGACATCTAATAACAAGGGGCCTCTGAGTGCTATCTAGCAGTCCTACCTTATTTCTCTATTCCATTCATGCTCTCAACTCTCCCAGGTATTCACTACACAGTTTCTCTCTCCTCAAACTCCAAGAGCTCTTCCCCTAGCCTCATTTTCAACTAAGGACCTCAAATATTTTTCTGAAAAACAGTGGAAGCATCAACACTTTCCATGTTTCTACCAAAAGAACAGCCAACCTACCTGCAACTATACACTCAAGCTTCTCCATTACAGCAATTGTCTATTGCTTTTATCCAAGAAAATTTCTCAATCTACCACTGGATTCCACCCCCTCATGTCTGTTAACTATATCTCATTTCAACTACCTCTCAAAAACCATCAATATTCACAAAAATCATCAATATTCACTTTTGTAAGCCCCATTAGTATACAAACAGATAAAACACCACTGGGAAAAAAACAGGAACACCATTATCAAACAGAAGACAAAACTTTATCTTGATAATACAGACAATACATTTGACAAAATCCAGTAACTCTTCATAACAAAAAAAAGTCAACAAAGTATGAACGAAAGGGTTAAAGGCTCAACTGGTTAAAGGATATCTAAGAAGTAAAAAAAGCGTAGCTAACATCATATTTGAAAGTCGAAGACTAAATGCTTCCCCTCTAAAATCATAAACAGAGCCAGATGTGGTGGCATTCGCCTGTAATCCCAGCACTTGGGAGGCTGAGGTAGAGGATCACTCCAAGTTCAAGGCCAGCGTGGGTGACACAGTGAGTTCAAGACCAATCTGAACTGCAAAGTCAGATCTTGTCTCAAAAAAAAAAAAAAAAATCAGGAACAAAACAAAGATATCCACTTTCATGGTATCTATTAAATATCACACTACAACTTCTATCCTGGACCGTTATGGGGTGGAGGGAGGAAAGAAAAGGCATTCATATCGGCAAGGAAGAAGTAAAAGTATTATCTATCTAAGGATGACATTACATCGTATATAAAAACTCCTAGGGAATCCACTACAACACTATTAGAACTAATAGACAAATCCAAGAAGGTTGTGAGATACAAATTCAATGAACAAAAGTAAACTGTATTTCCATCACCAGTAACAAGCAATCTGGAAATGATATAAATTGAATAACTTTAATTATTACTGATTCAAAACATTAAATTATTACAAACAAATTTAAAGATGCATAAAACATACCCTGAAAACTACAAAATATTGTTTTAAAAACTGCACATCTAAATAAATGGAATCATATTCTATGTTCAAGACAGGAAACTTAATATGACAGTATTTCCCTCAACTGATCTCGATTCAATATATTCCCTGTTAAAAAATCACTGGCTTCTTTGTAGAAACTGACAAGCTGATTCTAAAATTTGAGTGAAAATTCAAGTCATCCTGGAAGAGTCAAAATAATCTTCAAGCACAAGAGTGTTAAAATTTGAATCTAAAATGGTCCCCAGTCAGAGTGATGCACATGCCTATAATCCCAGTACTTGAGCTCCTGCTACAAGTTCAAGGCCAGCCTGAGCTACAGAGAGAGACCTTGTCTCAAAATAAATAAATAAATAAAATAACATAACATAACACTACATAGATTCCAAAGCCTCATGTGTTTGGAAGGTAACTGCATTATAGGAACGCTATAGCCTCCCTGCTGTAAGAGGTGGGTCTGAGCAGAAGAGCTGAGTCCCAGGAGTATGTGACCTAGGGTACACAGTACATATCTCCTTCCCAGGCTCATCTGTTCTCGCTCTGCTTCCTAACAACCAGAACAGGAGCTAGCCCTTCCACCATGCCCTTCCTGCCTTTGAGCCAGCTGACTATGAACAGAAAACAGGAGCAAACAAACCTGTCCTCCTCTAATTTGTGGATATTGGGTATTGTGTCTCACCAACAAGGAAAGTGACTAAGGCAGAGTCCAAACTAAACAATATACAGTTCCAATATCAATATTTAACACAAAACAATGGTAATAAAGCATAGACATATAGAACAATGAAATAAAATTGAAAATTCATTTATAGACTCGTGCATCTATATTCAATTGATTCTGCACAAGAATACCAGCACTACCCTGAACAGTCTTTGTAAAAAATGGTACTGAAACATTTGGAAGCACACATGCAAGTGAATAAAGTCAGGGTTCTATGTTCTATCATATATAAAAATAAATAATATATAACAAAGACTTAAAAGTAAGAAACAAAACTATACAATTATTAGGAAAAAATGCAAGGAGAAATCTTCATGATCTTAAATCTGCAATTGTTTCTTAAATATGACAACAAAATCACAATAAAGAGAAAAACAGATAAACTTCATCAAATTAGAAGTTTGTGTTTCAAAGAAAACAATCAAAAAAGTTAAAAGATAACCCACAAATAGGATAAAATATCTATGAATCATGTAGCTGTTAAGGAATTTGTACCCAAGATATATAAAGAATTCCAATATTTCAATTTTTTTTTTTAGAAAAAGACAAACAGCCCAATTTTTAAATAGCTAAAGGGAGCCAGGCATGGAGATGTACATCTGTAAACCCAGCACTGGAAGGCTGAGGCAGGATTCAATGCCATCCTGGGCTACTCAGAAAGTGCAAGGCCAATTCTAACTTTATAGTGACCAAAGAAACAAAAATAAATTTTTTTAAATAGTAAACATTATGTTAATTGAAAAAAGCAAGCCATTAGGAAAAAAACCCACACACTGTAGTATATGATTTCATATATGGTATGTCCAGAACAGTCAAAGAAGTAGACAGAAGATAGGTTATTAGGTGCATAAGGAGAATGGAAGACAGTTAAAGGTACAGTTTTATTTCTAGGTGACAAGAAGTTCTAAAATTGATTGTGGTGATGATTGCACAATTGTACAAACACACTGGAAAAGCATCAAAGTATATAATTTGAAGGTGGTCAACCATACAAGATGTTAAATATATCTCTATAAGGCTATAAACAAAAAATGTATTTTTTAAAAAAAACTTCTGGCCCATATTCCAATGCTCTATACACCTATCATTCTATTTCCTCTGTTCTCTTTTATAGAAAATTCCTGAGAATTGTTGTCAGAGATAGATGTTATAAATATAGAAAGGAGAGAAGCAGAATAAACTCTATGTACTGTATTGGAATTAGAGGTATCAGTGTGAATGTGTGCATGCCCATGTACATGTGCGTGCATGTATGTGTCTCCAACCCATATTCTACTGAATGTATCCACTGAGGAGCGTGGAAGAAAATTACACTGAACACTCTAGTATAATAAGCAATGACAATAAATACATAGAATTTTCAAAATCAATACAATAAAACTTACCCTTTATAAAAAGTTTTGCCATTTCAAAGCATTTACTTAGAAAGTATCAATGTTTTAAACTGTTTTTAATATCTTTTTGGAACTCTTGTGAAGAATGAGTCATAATCTTTCAAAATATTCTAAATGTAACAAATATTAAACTATTTAGGGTGGATAAGAATTGCCAAGAGCCAGCAACATGAATTCTAATGAATAATGCAACCAATCTTTATACTATGGATTTTATTCAAAATATATTATATGTTATTAACCCAAATTAACATTACTATTCAGTGTAACTTTTTTTCCAGAGCTTGGGATCAAGCCCAGGGCCTTGCACATACTAGGCTAGCTCTACAACTGAACTACATCCAACCCCCCACGTACAAATTTCTAATAAGTAGTGTCTTATCTTTAAATGTAAATAAGACATTTCAAATACTCACTTCCAATTCTACTGAGAGATCCCAGAGACATATCTGTCCATCGTGGCATCCTGTTACAATTGTGGCCCCGTCATCTGTTAAAAGCACTGTTGAGATGCAATGTGTTGGTGCTTTACGGCCCCACAGAACGATGGGTAGGACAAGGCTGTTTCCTGCCATTGTGATTTCAGACCTGAAAATGTCATAAGAATAATGTCAGATATTACAGTGTTTCCCACCAAAACATGTTATACAGCTTTATTATGAAGCCAATGTGTACAACTTTAAAATAAGCAGTAGTAAATTTTAGCCACTAAAAAACTTTCCACTCCCATACAAAAATGAATGATGCATCATGTCTGCTCCCAGACTCAGGTCTTTACTGTAGGCATTCACAATCTTTTAAATTTGTTCATGAATGGCCAATCATTTCAATATTAATATTTATTTAGCACTTAACACCCTATGAAGTATTTTCATGTGCACGATTTCTTTTTTTGAGGGGAGGGAATACTAGGGATTGAACTCATGACCTCGCACTTGCCAGGCAGGCACTCATACCACTCAGCTATATCACTGGCCCTATAATTTCTTTTTAAATCTGGAAATGATCTTTCAGGTTGGAAAGGTACAAAATGAGGCATAAGCATTAGCGACCCTGAAACCCAGAATAAACAAGTGATAGAGCCAAAAGTACAAATCTTTACTTTTTCAAGTCTTTTGCCTCCATGACTAAAACAAGCTAAATACAAAAACAGTTCTCACAAAGTCCAGATGGTTCCACTACAACCAAATGAGATTTTAAAGAACTCATATGGTGCTGAGAAATCTTTTGAATAGTATGTGTATAGAGGCTGGGGATTTAGCTTTGTGGCATAAGCGCCTGCCTGGCAAGTGCAAGGTCATGAGTTCGATCTCCAGTACCAAAAAAAAAAAAAAGTATGTATATAAATGCATAATAGCAATTAAGCTACATAATATCAATTATCAATCATGATATATAAATACATAACATCAACAAATCATTGGCTAAGTATTATGAACACCTGTATTTCATACACAGACATTGATGCAGAGTCACAAGGTGACAAGAGATGAGTTCGTATCACAGCCCTGGCAGCCTGACTCCAGGCTGTGGTCTTTCTCAATCTGCTGCACTACTTGCAAAGAACGAGGTCTCCAGGCCTCAGTAAAGCTCCAAATAAGTAATAAATAGCAATGCTTAATAAGCAAAGCGCTCAACTGTTTCCCTGTGTGCTACACATTAAAAAGAGTATGGTTACTGAGAAACCCATTCAACCAAATTTACTCCAGACCCAGAACATCTGAAGGTCATGAATGTCCTTTGTTGTAAGTGCTGAAACTTGGGAAAGAGAAATTCTTGTTAAACTCGTATCTCCAAAATAAGAATGTTGTTTTGGAAAAAGGATTTAAATTTCAGACAACACAATCAGCGTGTGCTGCAGTGTACTTCTGGAAGGAGAGCAAAACATAAGTGTTTCTCATAAAAAAAAATTTCAATGTATTTAGTGAAACAATATATAAACTACAAACTAAGTTATAAACTATGTGGTTAAAGACCTAAATAGTTCAGAGAAAAGATAAAAAGAAATGAAAGAATCATCAAAGAATGCTCCATAGAAAAGAGGACTGTAGGATACCAGATACTAGGAGGTCACACACATCCCAACACAGATGGTCAATCAAAAAGGATCACTAAACAGAAAACAGGGCAGGGAAGAAAGTATGAAGGACACTGGAAACTTTCTAAAAACAATCTTTGTAATATCTTTCTTGCTGTTATTCTTAGAATGTACATCTCTGATCAGTTTGTTTTCCCAAAAGGGAAAACATTCAAAGAAAAAATGTGAAATATACATCCTATCAATAAAACTGTATTTGTGTCTCAAAAGTTTCATAAATTACCATGACACTAACAATTATTTCCATATTCCTATTTTATATTAGAAAAGGAAACTAAGCTCTGAATCAGTTTTAACACATTTGAAACAGCGTGTTCCTGGCCATATGACATATCCAACAAGGACATTATGGAAAAGAAATCTGGAAGGAGTTCATTTTTCCATCGTGACAACCCTCAGCTTTAAATTAAAGAAGGTTTCTCTCAAGTAACTAAGCAAGCTCAAAGCACTGAACACAATCTGGTAAGCTCTGGAAAGAATGGCAATACTTGACAACTCATACTGAGAGCAACCTGGCTTGAACAGAATGCAGCTGGGTGTTATGGCACATGCCTGTGATTCCAGCACTTGACAAGCTGAGGCAGGAAACTGTCATGAGTTCAAGTCCAACCTGAACTAACGGTGAGACCCTGTCTCAAAAAAAAAAAAAAAAAAAACAATGCAAGTAGATGGATCTAATATTAAGGAGTATAGTAGCTAACCCTAGCCTATTTAGGTCTTTAACCACATAGTTTATAACTTAGTTTGTAGTTTATATATTGTTTCACTAAATACATTGAAATTTTTTTTTATGAGAAACACTTATGTTTTGCTCTCCTTCCAGAAGTACACTGCAGCACACATGCCTAAAAACACTTTTTCTTTAACACCTTAAAAATCTACTGAAAGTGAAAAGTCTCCAGAAACACTAGTGAAATCACATGAAACACTAGTGAAATCACATGAAATAAAACTGTGTCTATAATAACAATATATGTCAAAGAAAGAGTAAATAAGACTACCAATTAAAAAAAAAACTACCAATGAACTGGCAGCCACTTAAAACAAAAAATGAGCAAATTAGCCAGGGCCTAACCATTTAATTAGGCAGATCACAGGAATCTAAATTTGAATTTCTTTCAATTGAATAACTGATGAGCCAGACACACTAAATTGGTACCACAAGGGAGTTTTGTAAAAGGTAACATAAATACAAGGCATGTAGTTTTTCAACCAGCATTTAACTAGTCTATTTATTTGTTAACAATGTGTTCTGTTCTCTTTTTTTTTGAAACACAGTCTTGCTACATAACTCATTCTGGCCTTGAAGTCAAGGCAATCATCCTGCCTTAGCCTCCCAAGTGCAGGGATTTACAAGTATATGCCACTGTGCCCAGCAACAATGCATTATTAATGTTTCTAACATTATTACCTGACTTTGAAGTAAACTGCATCTAAGACTAGATGCTTCTAAAAACAGAACAATACTAGCAATATTCCATTTTCACTTATGTTTATAACAAAATTTGGCTTAAAATTACACTTAGAGCTAGGCACGGTAGTGCATGCCTGTAATCCCAGCATGTGGGAGGTTGAAGCATGTCATGGTTTATGTCGTGGCCCCCAGGCCTCATGTATTTGCATTGTGCATTTGTGATTGGTTCATTGTCTAGCGCTTGGATTGGTGGTGTCAGTGCTACACCCTCCTAGGGGGTGGAGCCAGGATGTGATGTAATGGCAGGAAGAAGGTGGGTTTCAGCCTTGCTGTTTGCAGCCGCCATGAACTGAGGCCCCACCATGCCATCCTGCCTTGGAGCCAACTGAGTATGGACTGAAACCTCCAAAACCTGTAAAATAAACCTTTCCTTTTCCAACTTTGGGCATCAGGTATTTTGTCTCAGCAATGAGTAAAAAGTAACTAAGACAAAGCAGGAGGCTCATTGTGAGTTCAAGGTCAGGCTGGATCACACAATGAGTTCAGTTCAATGCCAGCCTAAAACACTGTCTCAAAAAAAAAAAATATATATATATATATATATACACATCTATATATAAAGATGTCTACTAAATAAAAATGTTTAAAAATAAACCTCTTGAGTTAAGTAACAAGAGTTCTATATTTATCATTCTCATTTTCACAATAAAAAAGCTGTCTTTCATCATGCTATCTCATTTCTGAAGCTTAGTGTTCTTATTAGGTTTTAAAATAAATACTGAATCGTTTTAAGTAAAAACTCAAATCATGGCCAGGTATAGAGCATACTCCTATAATCCCAGTACTTGGAAGGCTGAGGGAAAAGGATCACTGGGTGTTCAAGGACAGCCTGGACTACACAGTGTGTGACACTCTGTATCCAAAAAAATTGTTTAAATCATAAAGAATAGGAGTCTTCCTTCCCTCTCTGGGGGGCAGCTGTGAGTGTGGCCAACTTTCAGCAGCCCAAAGGAGAGAGACCCTGGCACATGGGGACCTGCACCCAGCGGTTGACTCAGGGTGCTAGGAAAACAAGGAGCTCCTCCCCTCTCTGGGGGCCGGCTGTGAGTGTGGCAGACTTTTCGGACCCTGGCGCATCAGGACCTGCACCGTGCAGTTGACTCGGGGTGCCGGGAGAACAAGGTGCTCCACCCCTCTCTGGGGGGCAGCTGTGATCCTGCCTGCGTGTGGGCTGAGAATCAGACATCTCATGTGGTCCTGTCTCCCGTCCAGTGTCCCCCCTCCCCCTTCCCCCTGCTTAGCAAGTGGGAGTCAGTGAACTACACATGTTGTGAAAAGATTGGCTATGTTATTTAGTATGAGCTCCCCATATGCAAAGATAAGGACAACCATTTGGAGGAGAACAAGAGACAATGTGACAGATAGTGAAGATCTCTAGTTGTCTAGCTTTGAAATTTATGCTTCCTTGTGTCCCGTTCTGTTCTGTTGTATTTGGTTTTACTCCCTTTTAAAATAAAATTTTAAAAATTAAAAAAAAAAAGAATAGGAGTCTTAAAGATAAAAATTCAGCTACCTTGAGACTTTCCACGAAGAGACTGGAGTGGTGAGCAACAGAGAAAGAGCCTCTCCAAGGTTTGGTGTCCAGACACTGGAGTATAGCAACATAAGGAAGAGAAAAAGGAGGGAAGTGGGTCCTCTGAATCCATGAAGAACCTAAAGTGAGACTTGAAGCCCATAGAGAGAGATAATGCAGGAATACAGCAAAAATAAGAAAACCAGGCCTGCCCCCCAGGCCCAGGGAGAGGAAGCCACGCCCCCCCATGGGCCAGCCACAGGCTCAGAGAAGAAAGCCACACCCCCAGTGCACCAGAGGAGAAGGCCACATCCTCCAGTGAACTCACCCTGGGGGCTTGAGGAGAAGACACCACACCCTTTGGTGAGCCTCCTTGAGGGAGAGGAGGCAATGCCCCAGGGAGCATCTATGGGCTGCCGCGCCTCCACACTTCTCCCGCCACCCCAAGAGCCTGGGATCAGGGAACCCTGGTGCCTGACCCAAATTCCCTGCACCACAGGTTGGGCAGCCAGTATGAGAAGCACCCAGGACTTCCCGGGCAGCTGATAAGGTACAGTATAAGAAAGTGTCAAGACAAAGGAGCAAGGTGCAGTTACAGACCCCACCCAGAACAGTCTATGTCCAGGAGACACAGACACAAGAAATTAGGAGTCACACAACTGAAATTTCCAAAATAATAGCAACTGAAGTAAAGAAACAACTTAGTGCTTATATTGTTTGCTTAATTTTGCATGCCTAAATCTCACCCAGAACAAGAGCAGGAGACATAAACATAGAAGAAATTAGATGCCACACACCTGAAATTTCTGAAATGATGGCAACTGGAGTGAAGAAACAGCTTAGGGCTTATATTGTTTAACTTTGCATGCCTGTATCTGGAAATCTGAGCAACTATTTAAAGGATAACAATATGCAGTATGCTAACTATTGTTGATTTCCTACTGTCTTGTTTTTGAAATCTAGGATTGTTCTCATTGTTTTGTTTTGTTTTATGCTCTTTAAAATAAAATAAAAATTTAAAATAAATTCACCCACATCTTAGTTATTTGATTTCAAGTATTTCCCTATTTACCTTAAATTCAGCTATTTCTCTATAGAAACAATAAAATTGCACTTCATTCAATAACCAAAAAAATACTGAAGGAACACTAAACTTACAATAAGACCTGGCTCTTTGTCATCTCAACACTATCTCTCAAAGTCTGTTTCTCCATATATAAAGGATAGATAGTAATATCCCTCCTCAGAAAACTATAAAGAGATCATATGTGCAATGCAAGATCATAATACCTAACACACTGCAGATGCTCAGTAATGTTACTAACACACATGCGTGTACTCACACAATCTGTTTTCTGGGAGGTTGAGGTAGGAGGACCACAAGTCTGAGACCAGGCTGGGCAACTTAATAATTTAACAAGACTGTCCCAAAATTGAAAATTGAAGAAGGGCTGAGGAGTAACTTAGTACAAAGGCCCTGGGTTCAATCCCTACTACCAAAGGTTGGGGATATAGCTCTATGGCACAGCACCCTAGTACCAAAGGGCACGGGAAGGGGTGACCCACACATACTGTATCTTCTTTACATTCTTCTGGCTGGTTTCTTCCAGCACTGTCAAGTAATATTCAGTACAGGTAGAGTTTTCCACAGGCCAACCAACATCTTTTAACGACTTTCTGTCACAACAGTGAAGTACTGCTATAAATGCTTATCAGACATAATTCAAGTTATGCAAATGTGCAGTGTGAAATGTCAATTATGAGAAATGTTACAAACTTCTATCTCAACACTAAAATGGTTTTCAAATTAAAATCTGATCTCATAACATTGATGTATGTGCACTAAGAGTAGCACTTCCCAAGTTTCTATTTTGCACTTATAACATAGTAGGTTTAGGGTATTAAGCCAAAAAAATACAACAGACAATTCAATTATTTAGTGCGGCTTATACAGTATGCAAACAAACTATTTTTTTAAATTTTTTTAATTGTTTTGAAGGTAGTAAAATACAACAGAACAAGATGGAACAAAGCCAATTGAGACAGTGTAGTGAAATTGGTACAGAACTTCACAGCAGGTTACCGAGATAACAGTAACAGGTACCCTAGTATATCCTGTTATCTTCACAATAGTTGTTCTTTCAATCAGGTATAGCAAAATCAAAGGGAATACAGAACATTATAGAACCCATCAAAACAGAATAATGAATACAGCAATACCATCAATCAGGACAAAGCAAAACAGTGATAAGAATATTTGCCCTCAAAGAGATTGTAGAAGGAAATCCCCCTTATTTGCTACACTACATATGGTAAACCTCCCAAGAGATGCTCATACTTCTGGTTCCCATTTGTTAACCAGAGTGTGGGGGGATAGGGAGGAATGGGATATTTGACTGTCAGCCTGTGCCCATAGGCTCACAGCCGCTTAACAGGACAGGGAGCTGATTGCTTTCCCAGCGCCCTAAGTTCAACATGGCGCAGATCTCAGGAGACGCTGTTGGTTCTCGCCCTGGCACAGCTGAGGCTTGCCAGGGCACAGCCACTTAGCAGGGCGGCAAGCTGATTGCAAACAAACTATTACCACAGAATATAAACAAAATCTCAAGACACGTGGAAACACAAAAGACGGATTTCCTAACCTACACTTCACTGGTGCCAGCCTGCGCTCCATAATAAGTTCAAGGCAAGCCTAGACTACATAGCAAGACCCTATCTCAAAAAAACAAAGCAAAATGAAAGCATATTCTAGCTTTAATTCAATGGAGAAGGATAAATCTGCAGGTTAAAAGCCCACTGAAGCTATTACAATCTTATGGTCCGGGAGAAGAGACAAGATGGCGGACTGGTAGGTAGCAGGAGAGAGATCCTCTCTGAGAGAGACAGCTCAAATGCCAGAATAAAACACCCTGGAGAGACCCAAACAGAGAGAGATAGACTCTCACAACCCAGAAAGAAACTAAAGCACAAAAACCCGCTCGGAATAAGAGGTCCTGGGGATACTATTAGTGAAGATAAGATCTGCGAGCATGGCACCCGCCTCCAGAAGCCTGAATTCCGCCCAACCTGCTTGAGCCGCCAGAGCTCGGAGCTGAACAGCCTGGCATGCAGCTCTCCGGGACCGGCACTGCACACAACCCACCCAGAGGCACTGTGAATTCCCACCACAGCCACGCTGAAGTCGGAGGTCGGGCAGTCCAGCAGTTCTCGGGGACACAGTGAGTGACGGGTATAAGACCCTCCCACGGGAAAGGGGAAACCAACTAGACGACATGTTGGATTTGGGCAGGACAGCCCAAACTCCATAAGGAAGTGGCTTGAGCTGGTTACTCTGCTCGCCGAGTGGATTGGTGGAATCTGCTTGGACTAGGCCACGCCCCTGGTGGGGACCCAATTACTTCCCTGAGATCAGTGGACACTGATGCAGTGAAGGCCTGCAAAGGTTGACTGGCCCAGAAGGGAGGAGCTAGTGCACATTGCCCCTGGGTGAACTCTAATCTCTGATAACCTATTGAAGAGGGCTAAAGCTCCTAGCCTGCGCCCTCTAGAGGAGCCTTAAACAACAAGAAAAGGGGCTGGGAATTACACTGTACACTTGTATGGAAGGAACCAAAAACATAACGAAAGGGAGAAATAAGAAAATACTCCCAGCCCGCAACCCTGAGAACATTGATCCAGGAGAGGTAAATACAAAAGAGACTGAGGGCAGCAAAAATGCAACATCAAACACAGCGTTAATGGACATAAAGAGACATATTCAAGACCTTGTAAGTGGGACCAAAACTGAAATATTAATTCAAATTAAACAAGAGATAAGTAGATTAATAAAAGAAGGGCTGGGTACCTCTCAAGAAGACACAGACAGAAGAATAGAGGAACACAAATGGAGAGAAAAATTTAATGAAGAATTCAGAAGAAACCTAGAATTTATGAAGCAGATTCAAAAGGATTATCAGGAAACTAAAGACTCGATAGAAAGCTGGCAAAACTGCTTGAAAGAAACCAAAGATAGACTATCAAAAATTGAACACAGGCTTGCAATGTGGGGTCATGAAAGGGAAGATCTCTTAAAAATAACAAGGGAGCAGGCAGTAAAGATACAAAGACTGGAAGATGACAAGAGGATCCATAACTTAAGAATAAAG